>JAODKE010000101.1:28460870-28498935 GCA_026779605.1 Mormyrus hasselquistii | reverse complement strand
TCATAAATATATACATATACAATATATATATAATATTCTTTTAAAAACCACCTTTAAAATCAAGACTGACTGGAAACGAATGTCTGCTGATACAGTAGAGGCAGCCACATTGTGTGTTTACGATGGAGATAGCAAACCTCTCAAAAGAAGCTTCCTGCCCACGACACCAGCTGTGTCGACTCATTCAGCGCCGGCTGCCTTTAAGCGACCCCACGTAAGCTGTCATCCTGAGGGTGCTTGTCTTCACACCTATCTCACGGCATTCCGAAGTCTCCCTCTGTGTGCATACTATCTCCCTGTGCTCCAACATGGCTTTCTGCTACTTCTCTTCATTTCCAGTCACTCTCTGGCCTAGCATCAGCTCTTTTATTTTCTCCATTTCATTTCTGTATGATTCTACTCTCTTACTCCCTCTCTGGCATGCATCCTCCCTGTCTCCACCTGGGTTGTTGTTGCACTCTCTGTTTCTGTGCCTACAGATGCAGGGCAGGGAAATGGCACAATCTCTTACTTTCTCCGGGCAGGCTGGGGCCCCTGTGCCAGTCCCTGGGGAATGCCAAGCTCAGACGAAGGTGCCGGCTGTGGCCCCTGGCCACCCCCCATGCCCCCTTTTTGCTGCTGCTGCTTTACTTGCATTAGAATATCCCTGATCTTCCTCTGTGCCAGCTGTGGATCATAGGTCGAAACAGTCAATTCAATGGAAATAATCAATTCAAGAATCGAGAATTTAATTGATATCCCTATTATTAAATAAAATTGTATAACTGGTATAAAACTAGGTTAGTCTGTCTCTCATGAGTAGCGTGAAATGATTAGCATCTTATCTATGATGAAGGATCCTGCTGAGGAATTAGCATCTTAGGATGGTGGATCTCACCTGGCTTGCATAGAAGTGTCCAATGATCTTGACAATGACCTGATCATTCTCGTCAGGGGTCTGTTCGCGTGGGACCACCACCTCTGCTGCTGTCAGATTCTGCAACTCATTCACCTACAGTGGAAAATCAATGAAAAATGACAGCACAGCAAGGTTCAGCTGTCAATAACATTACTTTCATGTGAGGAACACATTTCATGGTGCACAGTAATAGTCGCTGGGCTTTGATGTTAAAGGTTAAGTTGAAGATTATTAGCCAGGCGGTTCAAAATAAAGGGTGGCACAGGCACTCAGTGGGCAGCACTTGTCTCACACCTCCCAGGCTGAGGGTTTGAATCTATGCGTCTGCTCAGCAATGATGTTTCCTCAGACCTTTTGACACTATGGGCACCATTTTTCAGGTGTATGCAATCAAAAAACTAAAAATGCCAACAATCTTGTATTTTGTTTGGTTACTTATGGTGAAGGTTAGGGCTGGGTAGGGGGTAAGTTTGTCATGTTGGGATTAGAATTTTCCCCATAGTAACAAATTAAGAGTTAAAGAGTTAAACGAATTAAACAAAGATATAATTACAAACCTGTGTGTGTGTGTGTGTGTGTGTGTGTGTGTGTGTGTGTATGTATGATTGCATGAGGTTGTTTTTGTGGTGATTTGAAGAAGAATAAATTCAACATTTTTTATACTTAATTAATACTAATTTGGTGATTTAGGGTTACACAGCAAGCCCATGAAAAGTATTCAAAAGTTATTCAATATGGAATTTGCAAATTATTACACAGTATGTATGGTGATTCTATGCAAATTGCTATATTAAAAACAAGGACAACTCAATAAATATTACTGACAGGTCACAATTTATTGGTAGGGATGCACGGAAACCTATACTAGTCCAATACCGTGCTCAGGTTCTCACACTAGCCCTTTGTGACAATGTGTCTATGCCTATAACCGAGATATGGGACAATATATCTGCAAAGTTAACGAGATCCAAAGCATAGCAAATTCAAATTGTAATCTACTAACCCATCTCTAAGAGGAGGTGCAAAATCAAGTTCATGTAACTCTTGTCATGCCCCGCTCGTCCGATCCTCCTGTGTGCCATGCCCCCTCGTCTACCTCGTGTGGAATCCCCGTTTTTACCAGCTGTTTCTTGTTGCTGTTAATTAGTCCTGTGTATTTCAGTCCGTGTTCAAGTATGTTTCCCCAGTCCTGTCATTGACGTTTCCAGCATCCTGTGACAGACTGATTCCTAATAAATCCTGCATTCCCAGATTGTCCGTCTCCCTTCTCCTGCTTCCCCGGTTTTAGACGTGACAACTCTACTAATCTAATTAAGCATCTAAAAACTAAACACAAGAAACAGTATGACAAAATTACCACCAGCATATAAATTGTGGAATAAATTTATATAAACACTGCTAGTGTATGTGGAGTTTATATGCTGTCCTCATGTAGTGTGGATTTACTACTGTTTTCCTACAGTCCAGCAGCATACAGGTAAGATAGCTGAGGTATCTAAATTGCCTGTAGTATATGAGAGTGTAGGTACTATGCGATGGATTGACATCTCCTCAAGGGTGTATTGCAGTCATAAGTCCCATGCTGCTGGAGATAAGCTCCAGGTATCTTTGACCAAAATAAGATGGACGGATGAATAACCAAATTTAGATGAGAGATCACTTGATGATGAAGTGCACAGGGGTGCATGCCTTGTTCACACTCAATGGGAATAAGTGCAGGTCTGTTTACAGAATGCTCCTACTGTAAATCATTGATGCTAAATGTACAGTGGCCTGAAATCATGTATAGAGAAACTTTGTGAGATAAAAATGTCGCTAAACTATAAATAGTGTACTGATGTACTAAATTTTAGCCTGCTTTAAAATAATTCAATAAAGTTAGGGGATGATTCACGCGTTTGGGGTATTGGTCAGGCCTCCTCGCAGCTACAGAGTTCACTTCCAGCCACCAAACGGAGATGAAGCTCTTACTGTTTTGCCTCCCTTTCCGATGACACGCCCAGCGGCTGTGGCAGCCACTTTGATGTGAGTCTCCAGCTTCACCTCCTCCTTAGGACCAAAGAAATTTTCCTCTTTCAGCTTCCCATAGATCCTGCCCTGGGCCTGCGCAGAAATACAGGATGCGTAAAACACATACAGAATATAAAAATATGAACAAATTGTAAATATGGGAACAGCACTAAAGATGATATATTTATTGTACCTTAAACTGAGCCTCCGGTGGTCCAGTCACTATGACCATGCGCATTTTAGAGTCCGGGGCCTCTGCTGGAGCGATCTAGGGATGATTTATTAATGCATGTTTAGGAAAAGCCAAAATATCAAAATACCAAAATCATTATCTCTTAATGACATTTTTCACGTTGCATGTATTTTAATGAACTATGTTTTCAGAAAACTGTTTTTCTGTGTCCGTGAATACTTTGGGAAAAATCACTTTCATTAACTATTCATGTTGATATGGCTACACAGTATAAATAAATGCCAAGCACTAAAGGTATCATTACTGTATATAGCATCCCGTTTCCTTAACAATAAATATAGGGCTCCTATACAGTACCGGTACTTGTGCAGCAAAGGACAAAAAATGATCAAGTGGGATAATTATTTTTACATTTTTAAATGGTAGGAGATTATACAAATCATTCAGGCACAGCACAATGCTATCATACTGATGCTTGCAGTGTACTTCACTCCCATACTTTATTTTCCCCACTTAGTAGTTCTCTTACTTCCAGCATCATGCCAATGTCAGGCTGCAAAAATACTTACTTCCATTTCTGATCTCCTTTTGCAGTTTTTATACGGAGTATATATATATATAATTCCACAGCAATATAAAAAGAGCTAACTGGTGATGACTGTGCAGCTCCATATTTTCACTGAGATGCACATCAGCCTTCTCTAGAGGCTGCTGAGTGTAACTCAGAAAAGTCCACCCACTTTGACACTGAAGCAGATGCAACATCCATCTGTTCGATCACTGAACTAGTACAGACCTGCAGGGAAGCTGAAGCCCACCCCAGGCAGTGAGCACCTATGGACAATTTATAGACACCAATTAGCCTAAGTGCACGTCTTTATATTCTGTACTGGACAAGCCGTAAGCAGGAGCGGACATCACGCAGAACTTGATAACAGCAATTGAGGATATCATCCTTAGATTTTAAAGCAGAGAAATAAATGCAAAATTGTGCAATTTAAATTTCTTTAAAAATTGTTTATTATTGTTTATTATTTTAAATTGTTAGCCAGGCTAACTTTATGTATTATTACTATATTTTATGTATACAGCATATTGATATTAAATGTTACAAGACAGGTGATTTTTGAAGAATTTGGAGAAGCTGCTCTCCTTTCCCACGTGGGAGCTTAAACAGCAGTTGCATAGGCTGCCCCCTGCTGGTGAAACAGGAAGCTACAAAAGGGGTTATCCCCCTTATTGAGTGTTGAAAGCACATTAACTTGATGTTTACTTTAATGTTGAATAAATGCAGCCAAGTAAGACCCTGGACATGAAACAGCTATGTAATTTGTTTTATAAGTGAAATGTGTATTTTTTCATCAACAGTATTTATGGACAGTTTATGAATTTGTGCATAACTGTAAAATACAGAAACACTGAATAATACTGCCAAAATGCATGAGATTTAATAGCGATAAGGGAAATCTTACAAATTATTTTAGCGTTTTTCTTTTTTTTTAATTCAGGATTAAAATCAGGATTTTTATTCAGCCATTCCAAAATGCATAATTTCTTCTGTTTCAAGTATTCTATTGTAGATTCGGTAGAATGTTCTGGATTACCACCATACTGCATGACCCACTTTCGGTAATGCTTTAGTTTATAGACATAGACTCTGGCACTTTCCTGTTAAGTTCCCTGATACATTCCATAAGTTACTGTCCACTCAACGAGTCAAAGTGGTGCGTTTGCTTAGCAAAGACTCGTCATCCTTCATCGTTGAGAATTGGTTCTCGTGTTGTTGATTATATTTCAATTTCCCACTTATGAGAAAAAATCCACCATTGCCTCATCTGTCCAAAACTAAGTAAAAATTAGTAACAATGGATTTTCCTGTAGCGCGGCACAGTAGCTTAGTTTACCGCACCGTGGCTTCGCCCCTCCAGGGTGTTTGGCTCTTGCCCCCAGCTTTGTCGGTATTGTTTGTTCCAAATCATGTAGATGGCTGCCTGAATATCAGAGCGTGCCCTTTGACAGGCTGGCATTCTCTCCAGGGTATTCCCTGCCCTGCGGCTGAATACGCGGTTATGTAACACTGATATTTTCCTCCTTGGAATCCTCTCACAACCATTCTTGTTCCTTGTTTTTCCATGTGGTAGACTGATTAACTGACATTAGCCAAGAGAGTCTACAGAATTACAGCCTGCAACTGTGAGATTCTTTGAGATCTTGCGTCTGCAATGGCTTTTTCTGGACTCTCCTGGGAAAAGCAACAAGCATGATTACATTCTCAGTTTGTTTATGACTTGAGTGTCTGTGGACTGGTGGAGGTCAAAGCCTTTCCAGTCTCAGGAGCACTGACAACTTTTTCAAAAGTCCTCAGAAATTTCTTTAAAATTGCGCACACAATTCACTTCCACGACGGAATGTTGCCCCATAACCTTGTCCAGAATAAAACTTTAGATGATGGATGGATGAATTGAAGCAACACTGTGTTGTGAAAAGTAGACCAATGATTTCCCCCCCGTAGGAAACAGGCTTATCGCTCTGGTTTATCTCATTAATTGAATCATCTGATTTAAATTGCCCCCTAAATACAAGGTGTTACAGGACCACATGTATTCCCACAACACAAATAAGGTCCGTATCAGTGATTGTCATGGAAAAAAAGATAATCTGTTTAATCTGATAAAATCTGGGCCAAGTGTCCATAATAAAGTTCCACTGATTCAAACCCCACAATCCAATTTAGAAGGAAACTGGCCAAAAACCTATACATTGTATTTTCACTCTCATTCTTGCTCTAGTTCCTTTTCATTTCACATGTGTGTTTACACTGATGAACTTTGGACTCTGGACTTTTTCCCTGCAGAGATGTTTCACAGAACAGTTCCAGGTTATAGCCACAACACACCAGTTTCATTGACTTAACAGGCACCAAACGTCACAGAAGTTAAGTGCATTGATAGGTGTACTAAGAGTTTAAATATAGACAGAGCCCCACGGAGCCACCTTTTGTCCAGATCTCACCTTGCTGGAGCGAAGCACCTCCTGCTTTAACATTAACCTTTTTTCTTAATGTCCTAAATTTAGTAAAAGATTCTAATAAAATGTCAGTCTTACTAATCATATTTTTTCTTCAGCTCTAATGTTGATTTTCATTAGTCGCTCTGTCCAGACATTTATTTCTCTACTGGATGAAATATACCTACATAACACCTTTTTGGTAGCATGTATTTTCTATTTAGACTTATTTTGCTTGCCATACTGCTGCCAAAACTTCACTAGTTTGATTTTACTAGATGTATCATGTGTGTAAGAATTAACCTGTGAATAACTAGATATTTTAATGCATTTTCACAAGGACATCGCAAATGAATAAGGAAGAATATTACTTGTAGCGATAAGCCATTTTTATGCTATGTTATGCTATGTTTCAAAAAATAAAAAAAACAAGTAGTATTTATCCACGCCATATGAACAATACCACAATAAAATAAAAGTGACTTTTTGGTCATTTCCATTTGTGTGGAGTTTGCATGTTCATGGTCTCCCCACATCGTTGTGGGATTCCCTCTGGTTTCCCCCTAACAGTACAAAAACATGCCGAGGCTGGAGTTACCAAATTGCCCATAGGGGTGCATGTGTGTGTAGATGGAGTGTGAGTGTGCCCTGTGACAGGTTGGCACCCCATCCTGGGTTGTGCCCTGCCTTGTGCCCATAGCCTCCAGGATAGGCTCCGGACCCCCTGCGACTCTGAATAGGTCAAGCGGTTTCAGAAAATTGATGGATGGATCATTTTTTTAGTTCTATTTTGCACTGATTTATAGTGGTAATAACACGACGACAAAGGAACATACTGTGTCTTTAAGACTGTGATCATAAATACATACGATAATCAATAAATAAATGCACAGAGCGGCTTATTCAGGACTTCTTGCTCAAGTATGCCCATCGCAACCATTAACTCAATGCAAACGGTGATAAAATGTGAAAGGCTCAGCATACGGCCATCGGTGCACACAGATTCTCCTCCTCCGGAAGCCGGTTCTCACCTTGATGGAGGCCCCAGCGAAGCGGCTGAGCTGCTTGATGTGCTGGCCCTTCTTACCGATGATGGCGCCTACCGCCTGGGCTGGGATGTACACATGGACCGTCTCCTGCTCGGGGGTCTGGGGCGGGAGTAAGAATGCAAGTCAATGCCTAAAATGACACTGGTACTGTCCACAACTTGTAAAACCCTATTTTATTCTGGCTGATATTCTCTCCTAGTAAATACCGCATAACTACTATTACTACAAAAATGCTATTGGGAAGCATAAACAGAACATAGAAGGTTCTGGAGAAATGCCATCCACATAGCTGCTAAGTAGCCATTTGAAGAATTAACAGGATGAACCACGGTGTCTCAGTTTAGCTATGAAATGTACTTACTCCAAAAGAGCCATACAGAGCACCAGAAGCAGAGTTCCCAGGGGGAGGGGGTGGCATCGAGGAAGAGGGGGGGAACAGCCCCAGAGCGCTAAGGTTGAGCCCTGGAATGAGATGGGTCTGTTGCTGGAAAAAAAAGGAGTGAGGAGAAGAGAGGGTGTGCGTGAGGATGAGCGGATGATCTGTACTATACCACACAGTGCCAGGGGAATAGACAAATACAAATGATTTGTATTTTTATACCTAAAAATGACCTGTGATGGTTAATCCAGTCAAATGCAAAATTCATTTATTTGGGAAAAATGCTAACGCTAACTATGACAACCTTAACCCCTACCCAGCCCCAACCATAACCATAAATAACCAAACAAAATACAATATACAATTGCATTTTTAGTTTTTTCACTGCAGTCAAAGATTTTTATAAAATAGAGTTTTCCCATATAAGGAAAAAAATGGGCATCCATCATTTTGTGGGGACATTTGGTCTCCATAAGGTAAGGTATACCTGGACCACACACGCAAACACACACACACACACACACACACAGACACACCTGACCTGTGAGACAATGATTTTTAACATTAAATGTCTACTGAACTGAAGTGATAATTTTTTTTATGTAATTACATGACATGGAAATAGAAATTCTGGTATTATAAGAAATACAATTAAAATTATACTTAACAGCTGCCTAATTTCTCAACCTGCACTTATTCACAATATCTCGTTATTTGCCTTGTACTACCATGTTATTATAGTGTTTTTACCAAAGCACCAATAGTAACACCATGTTTACTAACTAATCGCTAATCGTGTATGCATTAAGCCTAGCATGTATTGGTTTAAAAAAATAATTTGGTCCTTATAAAGTCACATTATCAAACTTTTTTTTCTGTTTTGTATCTCACATAGACCTCCACACGTTCTGGCTGACATCTGCCGTGAACACACCAGGAGGTGAACAAGCCAAACTCACGTTCATGGCGGCGATGTCGTTATCATAAGCCTCTCGCACTTTCTTCATGATTTCCTGCTCAGCCAGACAGCATGCCTCAATAGCTCCCTTTACCGTGATAGTCCTTTCTGGGTTGTATAGAGTCAAGTCCTGCAGCCTAAAGATGAGAAAAGAGCAGAATGAAGAGGCCTGAGTAATGAAGTAGAGACCCACAAGCATCAGTTTGTCAGTAAGTCAGCGGCCAAATGCTAGCAGGATTTGTCTTTGCTTTGTCACCAATGCCTCTACATGTCCACGTTTTGGAGTATTTTCCAGAACGAGGGTTGTGAGACTTGTATATTAACAGCAGGTTAAGTTGATCTGGATACAACTTTATAGACGCAAGAAAATCACTTACGGCGAAATAGTGATCTTAGTGTCAGTATCTTGTTCCACCTTCTTTAAGTTGCGCCCCTCCTTGCCGATCAATCGGCCAACAAAATTGTTGTGGGCGAGAATCTTCAGGGGCACCTCTTCAGCTCTAAGGACACATGAAATACTACGATGATGGAAATACTACCATTATATGCAGGACTGTGACACGCCTCTATTAGCCTCACTACGACAGCTGCCAAAATATCCAGTATATCAGAATACGACACAAAAACTTATTAGAAACTCATTAGAAACAGTAAGCCTTCTTTTTTTAAAAAAAAAAAAAACAACAAACAGATTACATAGTCAATGTAAAAACCATAGTACAACTTTACACGTTACTAAACTATACTGTGTTCCCAATTGTGATGAGGTCACCAAATATATTTAGATTAAAACTACATCGACAACAGCAAGGTGAACAGTGATGAGATGAGAAAAAAAAATTATGTGTTTGCAAATAATTTCAAGTCTGGCTATACATTTCCTCAAGCCATAAAATACATAAGATTGTATACACTGCAGCCTCCTTAGGGCCCCTACACTAAGCCATGTACCATAAGATTGCATAGACTGCAGTCTCCTTAGGGCCCCTACACTAAGCCATGTACCATAAGATTGCATAGACTGCAGCCTCCTTAGGGCCCCTACACTTACGTCTTGGTGTCCTTGGCCTCCTGGTGCATGATATCAAGGATCATACGGCATGCAGCTGAGCAGCCCTCGGGGGTGGAGTGGACGCTGATGGGCTTTTCTGCAGCTCCAGCATTCTCCTTACGGTGGACATCAATTCTTCAGAAAGTGGACAGTACAAAGCACAGTCAGGGTGGTTCCCTCGTGTAATATCCTACCGAAGGCTAACAGTAACTAAACTGTGGAGACAATCCTACAGATGGTGTTACAGGGATGGCAGAATCTTGTCAAGACAAAATTAGGCACAGCGTACTGTATAGCATCATCACAGTCACACTACACTATGCAGTACCCCCAAATGCTAAATTTATATTTACCAACAAATACAGACTATTAAAAATTACATTTTAAAAACTGAAACTATTCTACTAGTTCCTCATACTGCACATGGAGACATTATGTAGCCTCAGTGTAAAAATATCTGTTTTTAGAAGTATCACGTATAGACTTGGCAGGTGTCTGCTGTTTCCCGATTCCCTTGCACATAGCCAGAAAACACACAGTGTGTAACAATATCTATAGTAGAAGCAGGAAAAAGAGCAGGAACTAAAGAGCAGAAAGCAGGAAAAAACACTGATATGCCGAATACACAACAAATAAATAAATAAATAAATTGAAACTGACAATACTCCATTTGAAAAATAATTAAAATCATAAATCATTAAAAGTGGTCATCCACACTCAAGACATTTTGCTTATTGCTTATTACATAATGTCTCCCCAGGCACTATGGCTATTAAACAGTAGCTGAGCAAATTGCCCTAATATGGAAGGGGGAATAAATTATAATAATCCATTCTTCAACTTTGTAACTTCATCAGATCACAGAATTACTGGATCTACATTTGGAACATGTAGTAACTCACTTGCTTTGGGTCTGCTTGGTGATATTGCGAATGGTTGAGCCCTCTTTCCCAATGATGGCTCCAACATACTGAGTGGGAACCAGCAAACGCAAAGGGATATCAGTGTGCTGGTGCTTGGGTGGGGCACCAGAGCTGGGGGAGCCTTGTCTGGGCCCCCCACGGGGCCCGTACTGTGGGCGCCGTCCATTGTCAGGCCCCTGGTGGCCCTCAGCAGCAGACGTCTCATCTGGGATGTAGGAAACGCGAAGGGCATTGTTCTCTAACTGGTGACCGTTGAGCTTCTGGATGGCTCTACAAGGGATCAAAATATAAACGACGGATGAATAACCTAATGGACAGTAAACATGTCCTACCAAACAACATCTACAAAATAAATTAGGACATTCTACACAAAACAATACTACAGAACAGAATCTTTATTGTTTGCCAACGAATTCCTCTTGGTGCAGATGTCAACATAAAGAGATATAAAAGATTAAAGAAACACAAAAGATAAATAAAAACATAAATAGACTATAAAAAGCAAACTGCAAGTAGAAAGCATGTGCAATGACAGTGTAACACTGAAGTGCAACTTGCATATGTGTACTGGCTGCAGTGGTGGAACTGGAAAGGTTCTTGCAAGGAAGGGTTATGGTATGGCATGGGATAAACATTACAATGTGTCTAATAAAGAGCTGGTGCAGCAGTAATCATAAGCAAACTTTCATGGTTCATAAGAGAAATTATCATGATACTCTTTTGGTCTTCACAGAAAATAGTTACTGCTATTTTACAAATCAGAATGACTATTATTAAATTATCCACTAGAGGTCAGCAATACACCACGGCAATCCGGAAACACAACCACACACACACACACACACACACACACACACACACACACAAGTGTGTATGCAGATAGATACTGTAAATAAAACCATACGAAATACAACTTTCTCATGAGCTGAAACATATTTCAGTTCCCCGCATGAAAACAATGAAGCTCATTACAGAATCAGAAAAAGTATGGGTTTTGCCTGTGCAAATGTTTAGTTTTAATCTATGTAACTACAACTGACAATTATACATAAGACAAAGTCTTCTATAATTTATAGTTGATTTGGAATAGAAGAGATAAGTGTCACTCACTGCCTGGCCTGTTCCCGGGTCCCATACGTAACATTGACCACAGCTGTTTCACTCTCAGTGTTCACTGTTTAATAAAGAGAAGAGAAAAAGAGTAACTACATTTAACTGAAGTTTTTGCTGAATAAATACACCACACTCACAGAAGCGAAGTTTCCGGATGATTCTTCAAAACATTACTACGAAAAAATGGTCATGTGATGTAGGAAACTGGAAAAAGGAGAAAAACTGAATGAAATAGAAACAGACAAGCTTATTTAATACTCTGCCATAGGGTCATTATGGTGGATATGGTTTCAGGTTATTAATTGTGATCTACATCTTATACATGATGTAGCTAAATTAAAATCTGTAAGTAGAAAATGGAGGCAAACGACACATAGATCCAGCACAGATCTCGTGATCATTTAGAGATCATTGTGTCGTATGCAGAGCAGAGATGAGAGATCAGTGATTAACAGAACATCGGGAAGGAAAAAAGTGAAAAATTAAGAAGGACAAAACACTGGATGAATGCGGCAGTGACAGTACCTTGTTCACAGTTTTCCACAGTACCAAACTGAGCCAGCAGGCCATCAAGTACCTGGGAAATAAATATATTGATAAAAGTCAAGGACTATACATACACTGGAAGCCAGTGGAAGAACACACTGTACAAGATAAATTTTTTCCATACTGATGCCAGACATCATCAGTTGTATAGTAGTGTGATGCCACATCCCGTTACAAGGTAAGATGAAGTTAAGTTTTCTGTAGGTACAGTCCTCAGAAGCTACTCCCCACTAAGTCTATCAGTGTGTAATGAAATAGCACTGGGGGTGAAAGAGAGTGAACTTTCCACCACTGCAAGTTTTGGTGACTGCATGAGAGAGTGATATTCAAGTAGCACAGAACTGTCTTCCTGCATATCCCCAGTGGAGACCTGATTTTAATTAGAATAATTCCTGGAGACCTAATATTATTTATTGAAAATTGCACAACAATACAGACTTAAAATACAAATCGTCTCAAGTTCTATTTTCTAAGAAAATTCTGCTGAAGACAGCTAAGCATGAGCCTTCACCTATCTCAGAATAGGCTGCTCTGCATTACGTACATCCAACAGTCTGGGTGCAAAGTTACATCTATATGATGCACCAAAACATGCACTAATCTCTAAACCTGTGATCAAATGGAACAAAGAAAATACTCCAAAAATGCTACAAAAATATATGTTTGTTCCATTGCAAAGATTGCTTTCTAACTTTGTTTTTGTAGTGGATATGCTTTGTTCTTTTTTAAATTAATTACTTAGAAACTGGCAATATTCAAGAATGATTTGTGTAGTTTAATATATAGTATAATCTTTCAGCGATCCAAGTGTGAAAGCGCACACAAGAATACAGTCCGTTTGACTCCTGCAGTCTCATGGTCACATATTGATCTGTTATACTATAAGATTCCTCAGCAACTGCCTCAATTTTCAAGTGGTAATATCTGAGCGACCTTCCTTTACAGTGGTGTATATTTTGTGCACACTGATGTGATTTTGTAGGCTGGGAAGATTGCAAAAGGTTCTTAAACCAATGCTGTGCAGTATGATGAAAGACAATTCCCAAACAGAAAGGTGTCATAGTTGAAATCAAAAATGTTCACTTTAAAGTTTTATACATTGTAGCCTCCTTTAGCCTGTAGCAATAAGTTTGACTTTTATCATTTGGAAATAATTATTTGTTTACAACTATTCCTGGTACCTATGAAACACATGAACACATGGTGTAACACATGAACATATGAACACATGGTGCGAATGAAATAACTGACACGCAGTGCATGATTTTTTTAGGCAGTAACTTATGTAATATATACATAATTTATTAATAAAGCTAGCAATTTATGGATCATCATCACCTTTGACTGTATATTTACAAAGCAAAGCCATCCAAGGATGTGCTCTCACCTCCCACTGCATATGTGGTGGAATGTTCCGGATCTGGAGCTTCCTGGTCCTGCAATCAAAAGCAAATCCCTTGATGAGCACAGAAGAGATCAACAGACTGTTTTATGTGTACTAAGACTGGACACATTAGAAGCTGCTATGAAATAAATAACTTCGTCATTTAAAACAATATGGACAGGCAGAAACTTCCTTTCAGCTCTACTGTAATCCTGCTACAGTGTTAACCTGAAAAAATAAATAACAAATTCCCCGACAAAGGCAAAATTCTGAACTACACAAAAAGAAAACACCACGCGACATAAGGAATTTCAGAAAAAAGTAACTGTCATGACTTTCATGTATAACAGGTGACAGTCAACGTCGCTACGAACTTTTAATAAAAAACATTAAGAACAAACAAACCATCAACCAACAGATTTGGGGAGGAAGATGCACATTCGTGTCCATGAGCAGGACTGTTGATGAAAACACGCTCCTTTACGTGTCCATTTCCAGTGATGGTTTGTGGCTTTAACAGAACAAGGCAATCACTTGTCACTTTTCATATCACGTGAGTTGTGAAGTGGGTTGTGGATTCACCCATTTGCACTTGCCCCACCTCCAAAACATACAGGAAAACCAACTTCCTGTTCAGCTCCCAGCTCTGTCTGTTCTATAACGTGACGTTTAATGTCGCAAGATGAGACACCCCATCCTGAGAACAGCAAGCTTTTCTCTCATGTAAAATAAAGCTAGATTGTAACAAGAGCCGAAGTATAAATCATGTAACCTCCAGCAGTTTGCAGTGCAACCGCAGCCTAATCCATACGAATTAAAGGTTAACAAGAGCAACAATCATTTCATCAATATTCTGCATTAGACTCTTCTGCATTTGCATAAGTAGGAGTTAGTCAGGGAGCATCTCCTCCTCAACTCAAAATGCGAGTATTGTCCAGATACATGTTAGCAAACACCCAAAACACAGACCACAAGAGGGTGACTTGCAATACCTGAAGTTCCCTCAGCAGTTGCTAAATTACCACATAAGTCACTAATTTTTACACCAGAAATATACAAATTAATCAATTAGCAAACAAACAGATTGACTTGCTAATACTGTGCCGCTATTAAAGTTTAATTGACCAATTACATAATGCATCAAAAGAGTCCCTTGACAAAAATACATTTTACTGGATAATACATCCTTTAATGTGTGAAACTTCAATTAAAAATTACCCTCACCATGAACTATTTTAGGTTACCAGAAGGTTAACATCACAAAATATTGAAAATAAATAAACTGAAATATGCTGTTTGCAAAAATTAATAAATCTTTCATTGTGATTAAAAGTTAGATTACCTTAACAAGCCACCCAATCAGTTACATGCCTTATTCCAGTGTGCAACAACAGCGGTTCACAATGAATAAACACAAATCTGAAGATAAAAACACCGATATCTACGAGGTCCCTCGGATAATGAATTCTGAAGCAAATACATCTTGAATACCAAGAAGCTTTCAAAGAAAGTCATAACAAGCAACAGACTAGAAGAATGGCACAAAAAATCACAGTCCCTTACCACCCCTGACAGTACAATATAATCATCAGGAAACACGGCCCAGATCATGCCATCTTTCCAGAGTGATCATCTGGGCATGGTTGAAACGTGTAAGAAATGGTCAACGATAACTTTGAAGGAGCTGCAAATATCAGTGGCCATAATGGGAGAGGATGTGCACCAGGCAACCATTCCGAGATCAATGCAGGGAAGTGGCAAGAAAGACGCCACTGCTCAAACTGATCCATATCAGAATTTGCCTAGCGCACTGGAGAAAACATAGTACTCTGGTCAGATTAAATAAAAATTGGGTATCGTGCAGCATAGTAGGAGTGGGAGATGTACTCAAAATGTTGCATCACAATGATTTTGATAAAAACCACAATCCACGATACAGATCACAAGTTTTGCTTGTGTTTACAAAACAACCAAACTGTATGTATGTAATGGCATTAACTAATTATTTGACTGTTTAACCAGCATTCCTTATAAGAAATACTGTTTGTAGCATTATGATAATAAACTTATTAAAGTATGCATACTGTACATATAAAGGAGACTGACTCATTACAGCAGAAGTGTTTTTATTATGCTGAAGTTTAAAAAGCTTTTGAGCACAAAACGAATCTGAAACCAATTCTTCCACATAAGCCATGCTGCGCGCACTGGTCATTCCACAGCGCAGCCGATCTGTCTACTTGACCGCATGTTGCTTACCATGTGACACAAGCCCATTGCGGTCTAATGGTTTGAATACAAAAGTTTTTCATTCTTTTTTTTTTTTACCAAGTGGTAAAAACTGGTTAGAAAACACAAATTTACTTTTTAGTTCAAGATCTAGCCATTAAACTGACATTGATGGAGATTGACAAAGAAGTGAAATATACAGACAGTGCTGAGATGTACTGCAGGCTGAAATTGCTTTGTTTCATATTGGTCCATTTTTGCTGCCTGTTTGCAAATTCCAAACTTGTAGACATCACTTTATAGGTGCTTGTGGGTTTGCTCTGTTATTATAATAATAGTGTGAAGTAGTGCTGTATCACGATTCTTACAATTACTCTGAAGCGCTTATTGTGGATACAAGTTGCAACCGGTCACAATTATTGTCATATTGCCCATCACTAACAAAGCTTTATGTTTGGCACAGACCCAAGCAGCACATCACCCAGGTAACACTATCCCTACACTAAAACACAATGTTATGGGGTTGCTTTTCATCAGCAGGGACTGGAAGGCTTGGAACAAATGAAGGAAGAATAGACAGTGTAAAATACAGGCAAATACTAGTGGAAAACTCAATTCAGTCTGCTTCACGTAAAACTACTTACATTTTCATCAGGACAACAACCTCAAACATAAGGCCAAAGCCACCCTAGAATAACCTGAAGTCATGGAGTCAAAATCCAGTTGAGTCTCAGTGGCGAGACTTGATAACAAACAATATCCAAGAAACTGGAGAAAGCTTGAACAATTATGCTAAATAAAACAGGCAAAAAATGCAATAAGTGGAAAAACAGGTAGGGATTAACATTAACCAATTAAATTTATAATTGTTACATATTGAGTTCAAGCGTTATAATATATATATATATGAAAAATCATACTTCTGGTTCTTTTTTTAAACGCATTTTCATTTTTTATTACTTCAAATAATTTGTAATATTATTTTGAATGAAACTGTTACATGCAAATAATTACTTAAAGCATACTTATGTGGAATTTCCTTGAACTTCATATCTATAAACACACACACACACACACACATACACACACACATATATACATATATATATATATATATATATATATATCACTGCAACAGACGCTGTGCCTGTCCACAAAATTCTTGGTTCTGCCTGCCTTTTGCAAACTAAACCGGAGCAAGTCCCCCCTCCCCACTCCCCCGTTGCTCTGGGCTCACATTGCACTTAATGTTCGGGGCCTGAACACGTTTTCATCATCACCATATGACTTTTTGTGTCGAGGAAAACATAGGAACGAAAGCACTATCGCACAATACAATGGAGTTCATGATTAATGTCTTTTGGAATCGTATTGTGGAGTCGTTGCGAGTGCGATGACACACAGCCTTCATGTACATTTATTGTGCATGCAACACAGCGGTTTTCATTTAATCGTGCTGCATGTATAAAAAGATGCTCCCATATAAAATGTCCCGTATTTTGCTAAATGTCTCACAGTTTTTCTGTGTTGCATCCAGCAGTTCCCGGATACTCCTGTCAACCTTAAATTTCCAGCATACACTACACCTCTGCTGTACACCAAAGTGTTCCCTCTGCCGCAATGATTGCTAAACATTAGTCGCTACCTGATCCTTTTCTTCCTCGTCCGGTTCATGTATAGTGTACATCTGCGCATGCGTGTGCCAGTTGCATCATTGACATCATATCTGTGTTCTGGGCTCAGTTTGCAATCGCACAGGAGCTGCGTCCGAATTCAGAGGCTACATCCTTTGAAGGATGCGGTCTATATAGTCTTTGTAGGCGGAGTCCTTCGAAGGCTGACACTATGAATCTTGGGATATGTTGGGCTGCGAAGGATCCTTCCTGTGTATCCTTAGCGACTTGGCAAAAGAAGACACGTTGTTAGACCAATTTGAAGGAACCTTTGAAATGCGACAGCTTTTTTGCACCATTGTGACGCATCTGTTCTTCGATTGCAGCCTTAGAAGAATTTAGCGCATGAATTTGGACACATCCTAGACGCGTACCGTGCCCAAGTCCAACTGAACTGTGCCCAGGCCCACTGGAGCGATCACACCAGTCAAACTAACTGTACTTTGGGGGTCAAACATGCACAGGCACGATACAGAGCAAAATATGTAAGTACACTCCAAGTGACTTTAAAAAGAGATCAATGTAATGCAGATTCCACATGGACGCGAGTCTTTTGGTGGGGGTTGAGTAAATTAATTTACTGAAATTGAACAACGCATAGTCGCTGTAGCATGCTACCAGCTGTCCTCACAGCATCCCCAAACATGGACACTTTTTATAATGAGGGCAAAGCAGGGGGAGTTATGGCCAGCAGACATTATAAAGTACCAAGGCCCAAGTGTCAGTGCAATTACACTAATTAAAATGCTCCTAGATATTGCGTTTCTGGCAATACTGAAACAAGTGAATATGGGAAAGCGGGATACGTTGAAAGCAAAAACTCTTTCTAAACTAAATAAACGAACAACTTGTCATCCATAAAAACAGACGTTCAACTCAAGTCAGCGTCTCAGCATGAAAACATTTTTAATAGCAAGATAAATGCAAGATAAATGTAAGATTATGACATCAATTTAAATAATATCCATCCATCATCGGGCTGCATATGATCATCAGTTTTGTGGGAAGGCTGGGAACCAAATCCAGGCATCACTGGGCATAAGGCAGGGGTGCCCCCTGAATGGACTACCAGTCCACTGAAAGGGTGTGTGTAATTATATCTTTGTGGGGACTCTCCACTCATTTCTATGGGAAAACCGCGAATCACAACGTGGCAACCTTAACACCTACCCAGCCTTAACCTTAACCATAAGTAACCAAACAAAATATGAGACTTTTTACTTTTTTGATTGTATATCTAATCAACACGTAAACACACACACACACACACACACAATTGTATTCATATCTTTTTTTTAGTTAGTTCTCTCATAATGCCTTGAATCCCTCTACCTACATTAAACTTACAAACATGATAATAATTCAATTTAAGATTAGAGAGTATTATGCGATAATTACTTCCTCTTTACCCCTATCCGCCTATTCACCATCTATTCAACTTCAGGCACCGTAGGGCACAAAGCAGAAGAATACCCTAGACAAGATGCCAGTCCATCGCCAGGCTCCCACGCAATTACACTCTACGCGCACCTTATGGATGCAGCAGTGCCACCCACTGAGTCCCCTTTGATCTCAACCTAAAATACAAAAAAAGAAATAATATGACATGTTTCTAAAGTAGATTATCATACTATTTTCAGATAACATGGGAAGATTGTTCTATGCAGATACTTCTAACTACTTACACTAACTAGTGGAGTAGCAGACAAAAAAATTTAGAATAGAAACTACAGAAATCTAAATCCATGTAATCTAAAACCACATCCTGAGCAGGTAAGACATTACCATGCCTTACTGAAGCATACCTCTCACACATATCTTCATTATATTACGCAGCATGTTTAGCAACATATCACACTTTTGTACAAGGCTCTGGAAATGGCTGATTGATGCACATTGTCTCTCACTGCAGCGACATACGGAAGACTTTGGGTCTGTTGAGTCCTGTAAGACACCTTTACAGCAGCTAAATGGGACAAGCGTGTGGGAGGATGGGCAAAGAGGAAGAGCTTCATGAATGCTGCAGACAGGAAAGCTGATCTACTTCCGACCTCCAATCAGCTATAGTTCTGAAGTCACATGATGCAAAGAGGAAGAACAAGGGCAGAAAAGGCCACACTTCAGATTGAAACGCTGCACGTTCACTTTGCTGGATGACCGTGAAGGAACAAGTGGGTGCGGGGGGGGGCAAAGACGGGTGTAAATTACTTTATGCTCCACCCTGGCCGCAGCTGCTGGGACTTTCTTTTTGGACCATCCATAGCTGAAGACAAATATGAATATAAACATGATAAGTATGTGATTGTTGTGCCCTGTATATGCATGTAAATGCATAGGCTAAGATATACCTGAATTCTGAAATCTGCTGCTCTAATAGAGTGGCAGGTGAAGTGTTGAAAACACCTCTCCCCAACCTGGACTCCTGACCTCATGGAGGAGCAGGAAGGCACAAAAAGAAAGACGACATGGTTGTTGGTTGTTTCTTGCATTCTTCCATGCAAACTTGTGCTAGTTACTGGTCATTCATTGGAAGCTCAGCCTTGTCACCTAGCTGGCTCCTTGACAGCTGTGTGTCGATAATGTACTGTCTCATGCGTATGTCGCTTTATTCAAAAACATCTGCCAAGTAAATAAATGTAAAAGGCAAATAACTGAACCCTATGAAACTGTAAATCTCTGAACACCACGGACTGCATCTCCTTAATGTGGAAGATTAGACAACACTAGTTCTTTACTTGCTGGCAAGTCTGTTTGAGGGATTCAGCTACGGTACAACATGCAAATACACCACGTCCAATCCTATGCAAAGCTTTATAGCACAGTATGTTCTATACTATGAATACAGCAATGCAATATATATGCAGGATATATAAAAACACGCTTCAGTAGGTGGTTTCCAAAATGCGCTGCACTTGCACCACTTATTTGCAGTCACATGAAATCGGAATCAGTCCAAATCAGTCCACTGACAGAACATTTCTTTACATTTGGAGTTAGAGACAAAAGCCGTATCACAGCGATGTGTGACAGATCTAAAGGTTCACAGAATATCGCAGCACCATTACGATAAAACTACTACATTTTTCTAAAATCGTCTGAAAGTCTGTACCACATCAGTGGAATTACATTCTGTCAACTGTATCCCATCCGTCTGTCCATCCATCTCCTAACTGCTTATCCAGTAAAGGACCACAGAGAGCTGGGACGCCACCCCAGGAAGCACATGGCACCGTACACTACATATGAATGCTTCTGACGGTACTCCACATATAAGTGCAGCTTAATCTCATGTTGACTGTACCCCGTTATACCAGTACAATTCCTTCTTAAGAAGAAAGGCACCATGTGGTTCCCTGCCTCTCACTTCCTCGTTCTTTCCTTCCTTCATCCGTCCATTCTGCATTCCTCAGCCTCCTGACAAAGCACTACAACCGCATGCTGCTAGTCCTCCGCGCAAAGACACCTCCGCAGCCACAGCCCTTCCTTCTCTAGTCTGCAGACACGGAGCACTTCTACCCCACAGAAAGCGATAGAGACAGTCTGCTGCTCTGCTCACACCCAATCACCCAATGCTTTATGCTACCGACACCCACCGACAGCTTTCTGCTTGCGGAAGAACATCGCAGCAGTAGAGCAAATAAATATATACTTTTACAGAAGCAAAAAATGAACCATTTGGTAAGTATGATATATACGACACGGGAAGTACAGCGCAAAAGGAAGGCAAAGAAAATGTATAAGGCTATTTATCTACGTAATAACTGCATATTTGCTCAGGGAAAAAAATAACGCCATTTAACACTGCAGCGTATGCAAATTAACGGTAACACATAAAAACGAATTTCTTCTGTTCTCCAAAAAGTCACTGATATCTAGTTGGATGGCTACATGAACAGCGCTTCAGTTCCCAAACCTCTCCTGAGGGGCACCCCAGCCATTCCATGTGTTTGTTACTTTTCACCACCAGCTCAATTAATGAATTAACTTAATTCGTTAAATAACTCAACGAGGTATTGATTAACCACACTAGGTGGGTTGGTGGCAAAGTCAAAAAATACATTGGTGCATTAAATAACTCAATGAGGTATTGATTAACCAAAGAAGGTGGGGTAGTGGTCAAGTCAAAACTGCACAGATTTATTCGACGGTTGCCTCAAATACTGGGGAGACTTTAGGACGGGTTTTGAAATGGCTAAGCTGAGAATCTTTGACAATCATAATAACATAGTTTTACACAAACATGAAGACCATTTAAGTAGCATTTTCTTTCACTGCCTTAGACTTTTGCACAGTACTTTATATTCATACAACATACATTAATAACCTGTAATGGTAAAAGAAAGCAACCTTCAGTTTACTCATTTGACTCTTCAATTAATCTTTAAGCAGTTAAACTATGAAGACAGAACTATAAGTCTGCATGTGAGCCACTTAAAACTGATTGTTTTTAGGTTTATAAAGAACAATCAACTATTGTTCAGGCCTTTGAACATGATTCTCATTCACGTCTAATTAAATGTAAGGCAATTAATATGAAACATATATAGCACTTTATTAATGAAATAGTCAAGTAAAATCAAGCAAGGTAAAACAATATGATCTCTCTGTATGTTGAGATCGTCAAACTCAGCTAAGATAGTTACAATCAGCTAAGACTTACTGGGGAAAAAAATAAAGAGAGATCTGACATACGACAGAAAAACTTCAGAGATCTGGACAAGAACCCATACCCTAATTATATTATAATCCACTGCTCGACTGAGGAGCATCTACAAGAACAAGCGATGAAAATGCAGACCTAGTGAGATGTGTAATGGCACAATGGTAGAAAATGGTGCCTGTACTTCCTCAGTCCTCCTGTCATTCAGGTAGTTGCCAGTTACAGCTCAGAAAGTTACAAACCTGAAAGAGGAGGCTGATGAGAGCACAGCGGAGGAGCTCCGTCTCCAATGCCAGAGATAGAACTGAACAGTGCCACTGCACTGCCTGAGGAGGGGGGGGGGCTGCTTCCCATAGACACAACGGCAAGGAATTAGTTAGCAGTAATTTACTTTTTAATTTGGGAAGCTGGGCAATAGGTTAATGGAAACATTAAACAACCGCAGTATGCAGGGTGTGCATTTCAATATCAGGAAAAGAACTAAATTTGTACATTCCTATAAGACACTTAACCTAGAATTTCAAAATATCATAAATATCTAAATGTTATACCCCACAACTAGATTCTGCTTTTAAATGAAGGGATGTGTGCTGTAATTATACAGTCATGTTCAAAGCCTCAAAGGGCAGCCGCACCATCCATCATGCATGTATGCGGACTCCCTGTGACTCCCATGGTGACTCTGAAACACATACAGGTCCCGTCTTCTACAGCTCTAATTCTGCTCCTCATCCCTGATGCCACCCCCCCCATTCTGTACTTAAAGTACACCAGTCATATCTTGACTATTTTCATCAGCTGCTTCTTTCACTGCTTACTGAGTGCTATTGATCTACATTTTGTCACCTTTCTTACCATCAAGCTATGGATGTGAATCTTAATTTTATTGAATATACACCAACGGGCAAAGTACTTTGGAGAAGATGGCATTCAGGAATAGCTAAAGAAGATAAAATGTGTTTTTTAGTTTTCCTTTTGCGTCTTTTTTTTTTTTTCCAGAGCAAAGGCCACCGAAGCTAATTTTTGCAGGAAACACAGGGAGACTTCTGCTTTGCATCAGAAAAGGCCCCCATGCGCCACCTATTAAAAACTTTTGAAGGCATGATGGACCACCACGGGATATCCAGAATGGGGATGGTGTAGGACATAACAAAACGGTGCCGGGTGTAAACAGTACTGCAAATATTCAGGTGTGCAACCATGTCTACTTCTATACTCTGTCTGTTGATGCCATCATACCATTTAACCAACAACAAGAGTCTTTAATAACATGTGTGGTTTGTAAACAAGATTTTTATCACACATAAGGGGAACTGCAGTAAAATCTGACAGCTGGCTTGAGTAAGTCAGTCAAAAGAATGAAATGTGAAATAATAGTGCAAAAGAAAAAACTAAAACCACTCGAGAGTCTGGAGAAGAGTAAAGTAAAATCCTACAGCACAAAACAGAACTGATGTCATTAGATTAACTGCGGCACTCGCAGATGATATCAATGGCTGTGTAAGAAAGACGGTACGCACAAAATCACAGCACTCATCATTATCTTTTCTCTAATGCAACTTCCTGTTTCAGTCTTTTTGCTGCAACTGCCACCAGTCAGTGGAAAAAAGACACAAAGCAACCCAAGCAGACAAAAACTAAAGACATGACTAAACGTAATTTGTTGGTGACCAAAGATTATTCTTAATTGAAAGCAGTCTTCTTAATGTCCCACATAATCAGATCATGATATTTTAAGCATAAAATGAAAAAGACAAATAAGAAAAACACAAGTCATCTAAGATATACACAACTAAGTCTTATATAAGAAATATGTCAGGACTTCAGGCTGAAAGTATTTAAACAGTGGAAAAAACCAGAAGACATTAAGAAAACCATAGGTTATTCTTTCCCTTCGGCCAACACCAACCAGTTTTCTCAATTAAAGCACACGTCTCACTCATCCAGTTTGTACAAATCTGTTTCCATGTGGTTTAGTTTGTTGCACTTTGAATTAGCAAAGTGTGGAGTCAAATCCAATAGCAATAAAAGAGTATGTGCCAGCAGACTGGTTTGTAATAATACCTTAATAACTTTGCTATCACTATCTCTTACCATGCTTGAGATTTTACCTCTCTTTGATGTCTTTTATGAACCAAATTGGTATGGCATTGCAAAGACTTTCATTCAAAAAAAACTTACATTTTACAGCTCTTAACAGAGGAACATTTTTATGAGAAATTTTGGTGAAATACCTTGTCTAAGTATATAACAAAAGATTACCTCTTGAACCACAAAGCCTCCGTTTAAATCAAAATTTTTTACCACAATGAGGCCACCATCTCACAACACGTCTGTTTTTAGTGTTGAGCATTTACTCATCCGTTGATTGAGTCAGCTATATTATTCTTCTTAATGATCTTATTTTATTAATTTACATGCTCAATGTTCAGGTACTAATTAACTTAATTTGCTAAATATTACTTCACATGCTGAACGTATGTCAGACGGTCGCTCCCGATTGCAATCGCTTAGAGAATAAACTTGGACCTGCAACATCTCCACGTCTCAGCTGTGAATCTCTTCTGATCAACGGACCCGGTGGAGACGGCGTACTCCAACAGTACTAATTAACTTAATTTGCTAAATATTTGGGTGATACATGTCCATGTCCTAAGGGAGCCTGTGCAATCTTTGTGAAGCCTTTCTATGTGGCAAAACTAGCATGAAACAACTACTTAAGAGCATTTTCTGTTTTTATGGGTGTAGCAGTAAATATCTGAACTATTATCTAACGAAGGAATGCAACAATGCACACCAAAACTAATATATGCTTTTTGAATGTATGCTACTTGTTTACCCACAGCAAAGAATTCATTAAAAACTTGGACAGGTTTGTCTTTCCCGCCTAAGCACATGAAGCCTACCCGATGCTCAGCTGAAGTTAAGCTGATTATTCTTAAAGAGGCAGATTATAAGGAAGAAGTCAATGAAAAGTCTCATTAGGGAAACAAAGTATTCATATTACTCTACATTTTTTGTGCACCACAACAAATTCAAACACATACATTTTCAGAATATATAAATACAGATTTATCTTCAATTAACTTCCGCTTCTTCTACACAACAAATAGTGATCTTAAACCAGAAGAAGATCAAAAGAATAAACTGTTGTGAAAGACCCCTCCCCCAAACCCATCCCCGCTACACTGCTGATCATCCCTCTCTTCTTCCCCCCTTTTGCATTCCTTATCAACCAATCCCCTTAGGCGCTATCCCCACTGGAGGTGAAAGGTCACTCCACAAGACAGGAAAACAGGAGATGCTGATGTGACATTAACCCTTTGTCAGTCAGATCTGAGCTTTGTCTGCACAACAAAAGCAACTTCTGTCACCACCCCCATCGCACCGGTTCACTGCAACAGTTGCAATTGTCTTGAATTCCACAACTATTCTCATTTTTTATAATTTGTTGGTGGCACAAATTCACAGAAAATACTACCGACATACAGCTTAGAAGGAGGATCCATTGCGTTTGACACACAAAGGCAATTGGGCAGAAATGGTACATGCAATTTCAGATTTCATTACAAATAGATTATTAGATCAGCCCTGGTTGGATGAAGGGATGGCATGAATAAATAAATACTTCCATGAAAAGCACACACTGAATCGTTCTGCATCTTACAAAAAACACACGGACAAATCGAAAACACTGAAGCTACTGACTGAAGCAAGAAGTATAAGTGCATGAAGTGGACGTTTAATGTCGAGTGACCTTAGCTAAAAGAAAGCATAATTCTTAATAAAATCTACTTTCTTCTTTCTTAAAGACATTGATACATTCCATATTAAAACCCTTAAGGTTGTTAATCTGGTCATTTTGATGATATTGGTGATACTGATTTTAAATTCTTTTCTGGGCAAATCTTTATTTGTAAAACAAATATATACAGCACATTAAACCAAGTAGTACCAATCACAGCGTGTATTCAGCCAGTGAAACCTGTGTAACCATATATTATACAGTATCACCGTATAACCAAATACCGCGGAGTTTCATGATATAACATCAGTCTTCAGAATTAGATTTTATGGTATCACTTGATTTGGATTATCCACATACAGAGTGTAACATTTCAGCAACTTAGTTGAGATTCGATAATTCAGCTGTTTCGTTGTAGATGTTTAAAAGAATATAGAGTATATAAAGTATATGTAATGATTCATGAACACACCTACGTATTCTTAGAATAATTTAGTTGAATTCACTGCTCACTCAACCGATGTTAAATTAATTTTTGAATCTCAACTAATCCATACGTGGACTATCCGAATAAAGTATTACTGATTTTATCATTGAACGATGATTCACTTTTCAAATACACTAGTTGGGGATGTATTTATTATCAAAAGGTTTGGTTGATGACTCACAAATAACCACATAGTATAGTACTAGAAATACAAATTTATATTCTCATGAAATTAAATAAACATGGGTGACTATGGAGGTGACTAGTTTGTGTTTCTCTTCTGTTTACACTTATCTTGTCAACAGAGAATTCACAATAACTGAAGCTCGATAATCTAAGTAACACAGCAAATGTAATCGCACCCTATCTGAACATTGCTGGGGAAAAAAATAAAACATGTATTTGTGTGTATTTTACAGTATTTTTAAACAGTGTTTTGTCATATATGTTACCTAAGATAAATTCATAAGTTCCCAATTACACTTAGAGAAAAATTGTAAGTCTGAAACTCAACAAAGTGACTTATGATTAAACAGCATTTCTTAGTAGAAACTGGACTATTGAGATATATATATATATATCTGATAATATAAAATATACAAATAGAAAAGAACCAGACTTTAAAACTATGCTGTGTGGGAATACAAAAATAGCTCTACCTGGTCAGACTGGGATCATTCTATTGTATTTTATTCACAATTTTCCATAAACCCATTGTGTTTTCAAGAGTACTCTAAAAGGGGATTAAATACTCCCTGGGTATTGTATCACACTGCCAAAGTAAAGCAACCACTAAGTAAAAACAAAGGAAACACATGTGAAACTTTTGTTAAAAGAATGCCATTTTTATGTGGAGTATGCAAGTATACAGCCCTACTGATGAGTATTGTGAAAGCGATGGTTCCTCAACGCCTCATTCATATTAGATTGTAAGTTCTCACAAGTGAGAAAAAGAACTTATGAGAAAAATGACAATATAAAGACTGATATACCTTAACACATCTAAACATATTTATCAGCAATATAGTAAAATAAATTGTGTCATCATTACATGATACTTCACTTTAATAGACTTATAAGTAAAGTAATCCTCAAACATATATGAATGCAAAGTACACAGTTGGAATGTATTGAATAAATGCAAAGTGCAATTATCAGCTAGGTGAGTGTGGTTTACATTTATATTATGTAACATTACATACCTAAAATTAACTAATATCCTGCCAGCAATAATAGCTAGCATCAAATGCCAGGGGAAAAAACACTAGAGAACACAATGGACTGTTACAGAAATGTTAAGCATGGTTCATAGCGTAAAGATGTTTAGAATCAAAATTGTTCAACATTGTCTGACAGGCACTCTTCAAAGCACAAGAAACACACAATCAAACTGCAGAGTAGTACTACTAAATGTAGTATTGCTGTTATCATTAGTCATCTATCCGTCTCTCACCTGCTTATCCTGGTCTCGGTTATATGGCATTTTTATTATTATTGCTATTATTATTATCATTATTAATAAAGTTATGCTATTAAAAAATCAAAACAAACATATTCAAGAAAGTTTGTGAGGGTGTTCTGGAGTGAACAACAGTAAATGACAAAATACAGAAAGACATAATATTACTTGTATTATTAAAATGAACAGGGTGATTTTAATAACTTGTGCTTTGGGGGCAAACACAGACATGTGGCACTCAGATTAACAGGACAGGGCTCCTGCATCACCCAGTGCTATAGTGAGAGCAAAACACAGGCTCTCTTCATGCAGTGTCACGTTAGTAACCCCCAGTCCTTTCCTCACTCACTGCCTTTTTCATACAGGGAAAATTCCAAAGAGCAAAGAAAGTGAAGGCTGGTGCCTACAAATAGTGTTTCACCCCCATTTTCCCATCAAGCGGGCTGATAATTCCCAACGTCTCATCTCGACCTCTGACCCTAAGCTAGATTTGGAATCCTCTGCTTACTGAGTTTAAAAGGCATGGAGGGCAATCTGGGGCAGGGGGAAGGGCGGCAAACAATTGCACTTTCAAAGGGAGCCATAGCTTTAAGAGAGGTATATGGCGTGTAATGAATGGGCTGTGATTTTCTACCAAGTATCAATAAATAAAACCTATATATAGTGCATTACTATATATTACTTTATACATCTAACAAAATATTTATAATTATTAACTTCACCAAAGAACGTGTACTCGCTTAAAATTTAACACTGAGGTAAATATGGAAGTTGTTTTTCACATTTTCAACCGCAAAACCCATGCCGTTAAAAAAAATCCTACAAAAGCGTTTCTAACAAGCTGACAAAAACACACCCAAAAATACATTCTCATTAGTTTGCTTTGTTATAGCATTTTATAAACCACAGAGCATAGTTATAATAATTCTCGATATTGGATTGCGTGTGCACGTTTCCTGTGGTACGTTAAATCGAGTGAAAGGGCTGCACACTATACGTTACCGTGCAATTTTAATGGCTTAGGGGTAATGTGCTCAGAGCAGTGTTGTTCGCGTATGAAGTATGTTGGCTGGTGATGTGGAAAGACACATGGCAAAAAAAATCTCTGGAATCCATTTGGTAGTGGAGGGGACATGCCTTCACTGAAACTTGGTTCATACTCCCACAAATGACCTGCCCCGTAATCAGAAGATGGCAGTCAGCTTACCCTCCATTTTGTGCGTTACGTCAAATATACAAGTGTCCTCCAGCGCAGGATTGAAAATGGGTGAAAGGGGGCGGGAATCCTCGCTGCTAGCTACTACCAAGCAGTTTTTATTGTAGTGAACTAAGATTAGCTACACGCAATTTAGAAGGGGCGTTGGTCATGTGCACATATATGCAACACAAGATAAATCTGAAATTGCTTAAAAGAACTTTTTTTCTGGAATTGGCGTTCAATGTACAAGACAGGCCAAATGGCGCTGGGGCAGATTTAACCATCTTGAAGGCATTCAAAACTCCTTTTTCTGGATCTGAGAATAATACCTGCACCTTTGGCGCGATTTTCGCGAACTACGAGCCATTTGTTTAGCAAACGAACGAGGACACGTATCTTAAACCTGCAGATCTAATTTTGTAATACAAGCAGGTATACAAAATGGATGGATGGATAAGAGTTTCATTTTAATTTTTTAAAATCCACTACGCCCAAAAATACATACATTTTCAATGATGTCTTAAGAAAATGGACCCGTAACTTATACAAAGACGTGTTAAATGAGAAATATCCCCCCTTTTCGTTACAGCTCATTCGGTCTAAAATGACCCAGATTACACGCTTAAAAATCTAAATGTTGCCCCTTATGAAATGTCTGCCTCATTTTCATCTGACCAGCCAGTTTATCAAATGAGTACAGAAATGCATCACATTTAGAATCTATGAAGAATAGACCACGGCCATTCCGATTGATTGGGAAGACACAGGCAGACGGCAGCATAATTCGACAAATTCATTCATATGTGATGTTAGCCTGCATAAATAATTGGTACATTTGATTAATGTTTCTCCAGTAACATGAATGTTACAAAATTGCATGTATTTGCAAAATTTTGTTAAGAACAGCAGGACTCGGTAACGTGAAACACGCTCGCCGATGTGCTGCACGGCATGAATGAAGCGGCCCTAACATGCCACACCCTGAAATTGCAGAGAGCGCAGCGCCATTTTTCTTTTGACTACGCCCAATTAAGAAAATGAATCAGTGCCAGGTGGCTGTGCATAAAAGTGGAATAATAAATACATTTTCATGATCGCGAGAGAAGCACGTTTCGGTAAATATTCAGCTTATTTGAAAAAAATCTGACAACCACTTTCGTGTACATTAGTCCGTACAATAGATGTTTGATATATCTTTGTATATGGACAATTGTACTCCAAGCATGTAACATAAAATGTGTTTGTAATACCATCATTAAATAAATGGATAACTTCTCTGTCTACCCAAATCATTCACAGGATTATTTGCAACAGAACAAACTAAAAGTGTCTTCTTCATGATACTAGTTTTTGCCTGCTGCAATATACTTAATATATTTTAATTATATTTTTTTATCTTATTACAACCTGTAATCTCCCTTTAATCTTAAATACAGAGATTTAACGTGGGACTCCTTTTGGATTATAGAAACAAAAACGCTGTGGCATGGTGTGCTTGCAAATATCAAGCATTCTCATTTTCATTTCCTTCTGTGTTGCAGGACTAAGGCAGTTCCAGCAAGCCTGCTCCACTCCGCTAAACCCCCCCAGCCGGAGGGGATCGCTTCAGCATCACATTCACGGAGAAGGGAAACGTGCCTTCATTCATAAAGTCTGTAAACTACTGCAGACTACTACACTGCCGCGAAAAAGGCGGCGCCCGAAGACACTGCACCGCCCACTCAAGAGAGACGGAGAATCAGAAAAAGAGAGGGTGGGAGGGACTATGAGAGAGGAGCTCAGCCAAGCACTCTCGCAGTGCTAAAGCGCTGCAAAAGCAGCAAATAAAAAGTTAAGGTAAATGGAAAGAGCTGGGTTTCTCCTGCGATGTCGTGTTTTTAAATAATGGCACCTGGTTACAAAAAACTAAATGTACCATTTTGAAGCTCTAAGTCGATACTTAAATAGGTACCTGTAATAACAGGACTAAAACACGTGACACATTTAAAAATTCAATGTGTCCTACAAAATTTCATAGTAATAATATACACAAATGTATAATTAATTAAGAACTGTACGAATCTTTCTGTGAGGACAATAATAAGCCTCACACGTTTTGCTGTCCCTCAACTTCTATCGAAGATTTTTAGCCACATAAAATTACTTACTTTCCTGAAACTGCAAATCATTATCACTGTTGTAAAGGTCATTTTCAGCAGTCAATCTTCAGGCAAATTGCAACATATGGTATGATGGCCTAATCGACATTTGATCATTTACCTCGTTTTTTGATCATGGAATAAAAACCTTTTTGTTTGTACATGAAACCAACCAATTATCCAATTCATCCAGAATGCTGCGTCAGAGTCCTCACCAACACCAATACAACAGAGCATATTGCACCTCAAATCACTGCACTGGCTTCCTGTGCGTCACAGGATTGATTTAAAAACAGTATTACTTGGGTACAATGTACAAAATGGTCTCAGGCCCAAACACATTTCTGATTTACTTGGACTTTATGATACATCCGGAACCCCAAGGTCATTTTGGAAAGGTTTACTATGTGTTCCCAGAATCAAGACCAAGCAAGGTGAAGCAGTGTTTAGGTTCTGTGCACCCTGTCTGTGGAACACGCTGCTTGAAGACCTGATGTCTGCAGAAACTATCAGCTCATGCAAATCAAGGCTTAAAACATTACTGTTTGCTGCAGCTTTTCAATAAATTAAATCAGTTTAATGTAACTTCTTTTCAGCTACAGCTTTTGGGCTGTTTTGTCCATTCAATATGATTTTAACTTCTTTTCTTTAAATGTATCCTTCTGCCTTTGTAAAGCACTTTCAATTGCCTTGTGCCTGAATTGTGGTGCATAAATGAACTTGCCATGCCTAAAGTGTTGACAAATTATACTAGAGATTATAAATCCAGTTTACCACTATGGAAAAAGTAAAATAAGGAAATTGTGAAAATTATTTTCTTTAAAGAGAGAAGAAATATAGAAATACACAAATAAAGCAAATGAATTTGAGCATCACTAAACAGTTACATAAAACTATCTACCAATAAGAACATCAAAAACTATACATTGTAATTAGGAGGGTATGAATATTCCAAAAAAATATACAGAAATGTATACAAATATAGACAAATACAGAAAGTACATAGAATCAATTATGCCTTTCCAAAGTCTCTCCAAAATTTGCTTCCACAGCTTTTCATGAAAAATAAATTATGATTTTCCAATTAATTCTTGTTTTGGCTAATATATAATGAATACATATATTCAATGGCTAAAACAGAAATACTCATTGGCTACCTAATCAGACTATAATCAAAACATATTTATGGCTTTGCTGTAAGAATCACTTCAAAAGAAATGTTTCCTTCTCCCTGGGTCATGTGGTATGACATCAAAAAAGAATTTTAAAAATTCAATTTTGGAAAGAAGTTAGCAAAACAAAACAATTGTCCTACACTTCAGAGACACATATAATATTTCATGTCTAAAACAGTTATCACCCAAGCCTATTTTGTTTATAAATCCAGGAGTTAAACTTTTATCAACTTTATAGACAGCTGTAAGTTTCATCTCCTGAAAACTATGTATTTATAGCACAACTTCCTGCTGGATTTATGTAACAAAAACATAGATCCGATCCTTTCTTATGTACCACACATTATTTTATTTGTGACCATGGAAATGATTAAAAAATAATACACAAATACACTTAAAATTATTATCTAAAATCTTATCTTCTATTGTACATTTGAAATCTGATTCACTTTGATATTATTAACAAATGCTTCATTACATTTAAATACAATTGTAAATGTACATATAAGTGTAAAATTCTACGAAATATAGCTGTTTGATTTCATTTGAGGGATTAGCCTGACTGCTGTTAATGATGTATCACCAAAATCCCAAACACTCAAAATGACACAAGAGGCAAGTTGTACTGTGGGATCCCTGACTGCTAATCACACCCTTGTTAAGACAAAGCCTTATAAATTCATTTGAACTTTAAACATGTCTATGGCAGATGGGTCATGGTCCACATCTAGTATACAGAATCTTAACTGTAATACACATTCGGCAATCATTAAGACGCAATCATTAAATTTCATTTTCGGGTAAATCTGAAAATTTGCTGTCAGCTGTTTCTCTACTCTAAGAATTACTTGGCAGGATATGAATGAATGTGATTGATGCAATAAATTATTTGTGTAAATGAATGAGAATTGCTATTCAAATATCCCCAGATCTTAGTCAACATACTATTTTTAATGAGGCAAATAAATGTCCCATCATTCAGTGACTGAAATGTTAATTTCTTTCTTTTGTTGCCAGATTTAAGTTATGAAATGTCAGTATCATTTTAAAAGAAACATGATCAAGAATTTTTATTTTGAAGTAAAGTCAAAAACACAACGTGATTCTTAAGATAAGAAGGTATACTTTAAAATAAAACTATACGCTAAAATTCTTTATCGAAATATCCATTATTTAGTTTGCTGAACAAATTTTGGACCATGAAAAAAATGCACACATACCCATATTGTAAGAAAAATTGTATTTAAATGCTGTAACTGAAATCACATTTCCAAATCTAATACAAAACTGCAAAAATGTAAAACAAAAAAATCCTGTATAAACACTTATCAGATAAAATTACTTCTCACTGTAATTTAGGAAGCTACGACTATTCAAGTGCAGTATTTAATTTTTGATTAATTTAGAAAGCAGTCTCCCAAAAATCCTCTTCAAAAAGGTGCAGCATAAAACAAATATAATTAAAGAAAAACCACAAGCTATAAGCTGGAACAAAATAAAACACATTACCGTGGAGAAAAGGACACTTTTTTTTTACTGACTACTGGTAAAGAACAGGTCACATGACTAGCATTTACTGCTGTGGCAGTAGTCCCACATGGACTGGAAGTAGGGGTATACCCACTCTCTTTCTAGATACACTCTATGTTTGTTGTATATATGATAAGCACTGTGACCACAGTAGCACAGGCCTGTTTTACAGACATGTGACCCAACCACTCCAAAGACCAGTTATACGTGAAGAAAAAAGAGCCATTTTTGGAGGCAACTTTGCCATAAACATATAGACCTATCACACTTGCAAGCACACACAGTGTTACAGAAATTGCCCCCTGTTTATCAAATGATACATTTAACTATAAAGTCATTTAAAAACAATGGGTAAAAATACACTCACCTGATTTGTTATAAATAACCAGGTACTTGAAACTATAAAGGACCTTTGAGACCTAGAAAGAATGGGGGAATCTGGCCTAGATTTTATTACAACTCACAGATATGATTTCAACTAATTAGTACAAACTTTTTTAAATAAAAAGAAGCCTAGCAGCGTTTGTTTCTAGAATATGCCGTGCTGTGCAGTAACATCAAGTTTGTAGACAAGACTTCTAAATGCATATTTTCCCAATCTATATCTCGTGCAATCAAGCAATCCTACACCATAATTTAGTCAGAATATTTACCTTTTTACATTCAAAGAGAACTATGAATCATGTTATAAACCTTAGCATTCGTGTTAACTTGCTGGATTACACAACAATTACAGCTGTATTATTCTTTGGAGAGAACAAGACATCGGACAATGAGGGTAAGAACAAGAACTAAGTGAGAGTCACAGTCTGGTTTAATTGTGATGTTTGGGGTGAGCTGGTGCAGGGAAAAAGCGTGGCTCCTGTGTGCGGGGGAGGGGAACTGGCAGGTGGGGGAGGGGGGATCAGGCACTCCCTATTCAAAAGAACCCACTTCACTGACTGAACATGCATCATTCCCAGCAAACAGTGGCCTGTTTGATTAAAAAACATTGTCTTATGTTAATTGTTAAAATAAGTTTCATGCAAACAATAATATATAAGGAATAATCGATATAAATATGCCTAGTATACCTACTGTAAAGTTAAGTTTGAGGCGGTGATTTAAAAATAATCTGTTTAAAAATCATACATCTGAAATCAAACAAGTTTTGCACTGAAGTTCAATATTATTAATCCAAACAGTAGTCTAAACACAGTTACAACAATTGGCATATTGCAAGTAATTTTACTGTGGTTTGAACAAATTACATGTTTGTTTGTTATTGCATTACTGTTAGTTGACGGTCATAAAAACAATAAAACAGATCCAGTTAAAAGTAATTTGGGAGCAGTTTTCTTTCTTGCTTTTTTCAATTTTAAAACACAGGACACCAAATAGTTTATTTCACAGTAGTTTTGTCAAGATCATGAAATTCTCAAGGACTCTAAACAAATATCACCCATCATCTACATTTTAGGGACATCATGAAATGTTTCACAAATTTACTATGACTATCATCCTGTATGTCTAGAACGACAACAGTTTGTAATATTTTACAGCTTAAAATACGCTTTTCTAATCAGTGTGGGATGGGGCAATACACTGATTCCATACATACAATAATGTATCCATTTCTAACTGTTTCTAAGAATATATTCACACACAACATTAAATAATGTATCCAACATTCAAAGCTTATTTTATTGACCCATTTTATAACCCCATGCTTTTAAAGAAACAATAGTTGTTACTGTAGACAATGGGTACAAGGACTAATAGGAATCTTTGGCTAAGAAGTAAGTACTGTTTACCCCTAAATGATGATTATTGATTTGCTTTTTTACATTTCATCTGTAAATACTTTTTTCTTCAAACGAAAGAAAGATTTACAAAAATGCTTTACAATAAGTTTTAGGGAGAACTTAAGTAATGTTCACTACCAGATTTCACTTACACTGATGTGTGGAACAGAGGTGTGAATTCTGGTGTGCAATTTCAACATAAAAGACACTGATTGTAAAAAGGAAAATGGATAGTTCTTTAAAAGATGTGGGACATAGCTCTGTAAATAATAAATTAAAATTACAAAAAGTAAATGAAAATCAACCCGAACTGTAATGATGAAGATTACAGTTTCCCATTGTATAAAGTATGACTAAGTTGTGTGTTGACTATAGGTGTCATTAAGTCATATCATTCAGGGCTGTAGCCCTAAGCATTTTAAGTCCAGTCCCAAATATTTTAGCCCTGATGCCAATCTTCCTTCTAAAACAAAAAAAGTCAAGCCCAAGGTAAACTTGATTTAGCCCCTGATCTTTCCAATATTTAGAAACTTCCTACTTGTGTATACCGGTTCTATGACCCTGCCCACAACAGGTAGTTAGAAGATGGATGGAATGAAGAAGGGTGGATAATTCCTAGAATGTTTCTTGTTATTGCCCACATTTTACTCCTATTTTCATATGGCATATATTGTTAGCAGCAAAATAAAAGGAACGCATCCTTATATCTTTCCGCTTATGTCAAGGAAAAACGTCACAATTATTTGATGCTTCAAACGATCACTCCCTATAGGAGCACATTCTGATGATCTAACCGTCACAGAAAGCCTCACTAAAAACATTCTGAAGGTGCAAATCCATTCTCCTAAGTCAATACACACCCCAAGGAACCATAGTTGAAATATATGCATGGTGCCATAAGGCATGGCCTCAAACTTTCTGGGAGTGGAACTTGACTTGGACCTACTCTTGTCTGAAATGACTATCTGCATGGTTTCAATGCTAGATTCTTTAATGAAGTCTAAGAAATTTAATAAATCTTTGATGCAACATCGTTTCTTGATCATGTGTCCATAAGCATATTGTCTTTGAAGTCAACATACATTGTACTATTTAACTTAAAAGGTATTTGCAACTTCTAACCTCCAAATGTCACTAAAACCAACATCATCTAAAAGGGTATCATTAGATTTTTTACAGAAGTCTTTAATTGGTAATGAAGATTGTTTGTAGGGCATTGTGTCTAACAGGATTTGTCTGCCATCTTAGCTGTCTTGATGGAAGACATATTCATAATTCAAAGACCACAGGGTTACACATATGCACATATACAGCACACTAATACAGCCACAGCACAAAATATCATGTGTTCAAGAGCCTCCATTTTAACCCTTGGTTTCTTATATGCTTACACCAAATCCCATGTGACATTGCTAACACTTCCAAAAGACATTTATATTAAGGGAGTCAAAATGCATGTGACAGTGTTCAGAAGCTATTGAGCCACCCATGCTACCAGAGATACTAGGATATTGGGACTGAGCCCCTTTAAAAACAGGACAGATGGTTCGAACCAGAGTGGAGAAGGAAGACACATGAGCGTTGGGGGTTTCTTAAAGAGACAGTGTACTTCTCATTCCTTGTGATATTTATACACATGCATATATGTTCTTTCTCACAAGGTATTTGTATCTGTAATATAACTTTTCATAAGGCGCACTCTTCTGTAGTATAATAACTATGACAAACATTTAAATAATACGAATTAAACACCAGATCACATGACTACATAAGTATTTATCCATATGTATGTGTGTTTATTGTGGATTTTTTTTAACATGCTCTGTCCCCTGGAAGGACACATCTAACCATTAATACATGATGTGTGAATAATAAGACCAAATTTCATTTCATTTAATTACTTATAACTGTATCTTGTGGCTCCGTTACATTCTCATTTTTCTCAAACAATATTATCATTGTACGTTAAACAACAATTATTCAGATAATTCCAATATGATGCTTGTGGTTTGAATAATTCCAGCCGAACACTGCATTTTTAATGGTTACTGAAAATGGAAGATAGCATTAAAAATACTAAGTATCCTAAAGTCTACCTTTTTACCACATTGTAACAATGTAAGCTAACATACATCAATTGGGTTACTCAGGGGTTTTCATGTAGTTTACCATTTACAAATAAAGAGACTGAAGAAGAGACGGGACTGTCACTTCTGAAACGAAACACAAGTGGGTAAAAAGTTGCATAAATAATGCAATTCCCGCCAAATGAAAATAGCAATTTGCCTCTTTCTTTGCCATACCTCTGATGTCTTTGAGAAAACTGCTTCAACACAACTGTGTTAGCAGGCTGCTCATGCAAATAAAATATTCATTAACAAAGTTTAAATAGGCAATTGTATGTGTGTCTGTGTGTGTGTGTGTGTGTGTGGGGGGGGGGGGGGGGGGAAGTGTGCTTTCGAACGGCCCCAAACACC
>JAODKE010000101.1:28415418-28459035 GCA_026779605.1 Mormyrus hasselquistii | reverse complement strand
TATATACACACACACACACATAACAGCAAACACTGGTATAGCAATTTACCTAACACAAGACTTGCGGACCAGTCACTTATTATTTGCGTTACCCTGTCTATTATTATCAAGGTTATATGCATGTATGCATATATGTATATATGAAAGCACACACACACACACACACACACACATAACTTTGGAAAGAACTACAGGGAAGGAGGGATAGAGAAGAGAGAGGGGAGGGGACAACTAGGAAGTATAGTGTGGGGGAGGGGTGAAAACTATGGTAAATTCTTTTAATGAACACGCAGCCATTTTACTTTTTTTTCATTCGATCTGTTGTTAATCCAAAATATTTTCCAAAATCGATTTTGTACAGTAATACAAAACGTTAGTGGTGATTCTAAAACGTGTATGTCATTTAGCCCGTGTGGTACGGCGAAAAGCCTTGAATGAGGCCTAGGTGGTCATTTAAATATAAAACGAAAAAAATGTTTCATGAGAAAACATGAGCTCCAATAAAGACATCAAAGACGCTGCCCACGTATTTTTTTGCGTATTTAAATATGCATATCCAACATCTAGGCCCAGAACATCGCAAAGGCCTCTACAGAGCCACGTGAATTTTCGTAATCTAACACTTACGAAATTATACTAACATGTAAACACGTTTACGACTAAATATGATAGGACACATCACATTGTTTAAATACTAACAAACTTTCGACCGGCAGGAGAAGAGAAATGAGTGATAGAATTGTAAATACCATTGCCTCAAAAGCCTACTCGACAAGGCCTAAACTAAAACTACAGACTTGCGCAAAATATCACCCTTACAACTGTTTAACCAATACATCGCATTTTTGCTAATATATAGCAAAAAAGGAGCATTCTGTGTGAAATGTATTTGTGTAAAGCAAAACGAATCAATATTTTCACTGTGAACATACACTCCTTCAAATAAATAAGTAAACAAATAAATAAATAAAGAAATGAATGGATAAATAAATAAATAATATTGTCTGTACATGGTTGGGGTAGGCCCAGTCTTCACAAGGGATTCGTCATTTCGACACCAAGCGTGCATTCTGAAATAATTAAAATGTTGAATAAAAAGAAACACACACACGCACACACACACCCATACATACATACAGGAATATCCACATTTTGCGTTAGTTCTGAAACTAAAAAATTGGCCTTTACCTTTGTTTCTTGGGGACAGAATGCTCGACCTCAATACATTTGCCATGCAGTTCCACTTTACCTGAAAAATAAATGTTTGAGATAAAAGTTCAACCGAATTCTACCCCCATAATCGAAAATATTTAATCTGTAACTGAACACTTACTGATCAATATCAATTATTACTTTGCCGAAACACTACGCTAAGTGTAAAGTTCCTGCGTCCGTCAACTTTGTGATGGATTATGTATCATACAAAAATTTCATACGGCATGTGTGACACAACACAATTATGAACCTTATTATATGAAAATAGAACATTCATGTAGCTTTGCAATTATGTCAGTTATTTTTGCTGTTTATTTTAGTGTACAAAAGCCTAAAACAACATTTTACATTTCCAATGTAATGCTGATAATAATAGTAATTCTGGATTTATTGTAACATTTATGATATAATTAAATATGCTACTTGCTTGCCCTAGGTTTGGTGGAGATCTGTATTGTAGTACAGGAACAGCATGGCGACCTTCGCGCTATATGGAACACACATCACACGCTACACATTCACAAATCATGGACATTTTACTAATTCATACACCTCTCAGGATTACAGCAACAAATCTGAAGGCAGAATCTTTGACTAAAACATAAATGAAACGTGTAATCTCACTGATATATTTGTAAAACATGCATAGGTAGATAGATAACCAACGGATTTCCTATCTGTCGCTAATGGCCTTTTATCCAAAAGGGGGAGGGGTACAATTTAATTCTATAGCTTGAACGATGATACCGATTCTATCTCAGTGTGTAAAACTTCAGTGAAGGCATTGTGAAATAAGTACACTACTATGACTGCAAAGCTATGTCCTACAATCATTTTATGTTCCATATATGTTCCGTCTAAACAGATACAACCGACCAAGGAATATACTCTATTAGTACAGTCTTTTACAGAATAAGTCAATCTTGTTACGCCCCCACCCCCTTTAAAAGTTGAGTGTCATGTCGGTCACCTCACGCTGAGATTTTAGACACATTCCTTGGAATAATCAAACAATCAAAAAAATAATAATATTTATTCTCTAGACCAGTCATTTCCATACTCTCGCGTCTTCAAAATACTCAAACCATTGGTGACGAGAACCAGCTAAAGTTAGTCAAAGGGACACGCTTTAGGAATTAGTCCTTTATACATTCTGTCCATTTTATAACATTACGTGAAATGAATACTTCCATTATCATATTTTAGGCATATCCAGTTACTTACCCGAAAATGTTTCAATCGCTTTCATAGCCCATTGGTCATCTGGACAGTCAACAAACGCATAGCCAGTTTTAAGTAGAAACTGTCCAGAGAAAGGAATCTTGCAGTCTTCAAAGACTTTTACCAAGTCTTCTGAAGTCACATTTTCACTCAGATTTCCAATGTACAACTTGTTCATGTTGAAGAATGAAACCACGGTAGAAGTCCACCAGCAAAATAAAAAATAAATATCAGTAAAATTGTTTAAAAGACGCCAAAATAGTGGAGTCGATGAGATAAATAGCCAACCCAATTTGTAATTTAAACGAATAAGGAAACAGAAATATATTTTAAAAATCCAAATAATGATCAAAAGTTGTATAAACGGTAATATGGTATGACTTAGTCTCTGTAAGATCTTAGAATAGTGGCGGAAAAGCGACAATGTAACACCCTTAATTAGTAATCGCACACTGTATCTGTATTTTAGCTTGGATTAATCCGACTGGTATGATGGTGGTAAAAAAAAAGTAGCACGGCTATGGCGGGATCAGAAGAAAAAAAAATTTCCTCTCTCGCTGCCCCGAAACCTCGAGTTGTACCCAACACCGATCCTTATGCTTAATGACGGCACCGCCTCTAAAACGATCTGGAAAAAAAATACTCATTTTTTTGTTTGCGAAGAGGAAACCACGTGGTCTCGGAGTACCGACAGAGGGGTTGGCCCTCAGCAGCTAAGGAGAGGATGGGTGTGCAAGTCCTGTAGTATGCCGGCTGACGACGTAAAAGCTGGGTTATGTCCTGTAAACCACCCACATGTAGTGCACATATACGTGAGTTTACACATTTATTAAAATGTGTCATCAGAGCAAATAAAAATGGTAAGCGTGTGTTTTTTATTAGAAAACGGCGAGCTGTGTGATAGCCAGTGAAGGGTCTCTGCAGGGATTTTGCGCTGGTTAATATTCATACATCTTATTAGATAAGATATTTAACCTGAAAAGTACGAAGGAGTGTTTTCTGCCTACTGATAATACTGTTAAAATGTAAGTCCTGAACTGAAATACCAGTCTGTCAAAAAAGTAGTGCGAGTCTAAGCATCGATTAACATTTAGCTGTTAAAAGGATTTAAATGATCAGTTGCAAAACGTGCAAGAAATGTATAGGCCAACGTTTCCAGTCATATCCTAGTGAATCTCACGCACATCTGACGAAGGCTATGCAAGTCTAATGAATACAACACACATCTGACGTAAGTTGTATTAGATATTTAAAATATTTTTTCTTGCTTCATATGAAGATCTATATGGTGTTTTCGCCAGTGAGTGATTGGAGTTGAATATAAGAAAATGCCCGAAACTCCCGCTGACACGAATGGCCCCTTCCACTTCCCTACTTGTGAAGACAGTCAGTTACATGAAGGCCCTCGGCAAGATTTACAACATGCTTCCAACCAGCTCGGAATCTCGGAAACTACGGAGCAATACGACTTCTCATCGTCTTCTAGCTCATCCGTGGTTTGCTACTGGATTACATTTACTAGGCTGATAGCGACTTTGGCGGCAGAGAACATTAAATGCAGAGAAAGAACGTCAAATATATATGTCGTGTTTTGTTCTACACAGTCTTTGTATTTCAAAATGGTGGTACGTAAGGCACCAGGCCTGCGAGGGAGCTGTGCAGCTTGCTGGCTTGTACGACGCCGTCCTTGCTAGACTTGCAGGCATAGGCTGTTTTTTGTGTCGTTCTTTTCTGTACTGCCGTACTGAAATTATATTTCAGGTACAAAAATGCACAAGCGATTAAATAGTCTCTCGTCATTAATATATACTAATAGTTGATAATCGTCCCCCCCAAATGTTCTTCTTTTTGCTCAAAATAATTATCAACGTGTTTCAACAGGTTGATTCTTAGAGTATAGTTGTACACTTCAACTGTTTTTTCGAGAAACATCAGGTACAATATTTTTTGTGTTAATACGTATTTTAATGTGCTGTTAGCTAAAAAGATAATTATGCGTGAACAAAATGTGTGCACAATTAACATGTTAAATGATGATAAGGAACCACGTTTTCCTTGTTATTTTACAAACGCTCACGTTTAGCTAAGTATGTACAGGAAAATAATGTATTATCGTAATTTAAATAAGTTATAACCTCTAGAGGGAAAGGAGCTACTTCATGTTTTAGCAAATGAAAACTTTTACGTAATGTATGTGTAAAGCTATTTTTGCTTGGTCCATGTAAAAATGATGAGAACTGCAAATGGGAATTCCTGTGTTTATTTCAAAGACATACTAATATTACAGAGGGTGATACTGCACTCAAGGGACATTAAAACTTTAATTAATTGCTGGGAAAACTTCAAACATTAGTGTGGCCTGGAAATTAATTGTCATTGATGCCTGAATCTTGCAGGGTGCTGTATCAGCAGTGGATCTCTGTTTAGTATTTTTTTTCTTTCTGTGTACTAGATAGGTAATAGGCTGCAGAGTATTGTATAATACAGAAATCCACTTCCTTCGACACCCCACTGTCTTGTCAGGCCCTGTTGATTGTATCCCAACGATATTTTTGAACAAGTTTGAGCAAAGCACACTATCTTGTATGTAATTCACATACAAGATGAAATACACGTAGAACCACATTGTTTAAATGTAAATTTATTAAAAAAGACTTGATATTCTTGTTCAGGTAAATGCTAATTTATGTAAGATGTATTTGTTTAGTATAACTGTTTTGTTCAAAAGTAACGGTATGAATCCCATGACCCTAACCAGGGTATATAGTTAGAAGATGGGTGAATGGGTGGATGGTGAAAGTGTAAATTGCAATACCTGTAGTGGTCAGATGAATCCCTAAGTAGTCCAGTAGTAAGGATATCTTTTCAGATCAGAGTATCTTAAGGACTATGGAATAAATAAGTACTTCAGTCTTTACACCAGATTTAGATTTTAATTTGCATATGTTCTATAAGATGTTTTGGACAGAAGTGCCTGTCAAATAAATGTACATATTAAAAATGTAATATATACTGTTACATAAAAATATGAATGCAATTGTCTGCACTTAAATACTCATATGAGAAATGATCTGTGCAAAAGACAGTTACTGGAGGTGCTCACCCCTGTAACACAGTAGTGAATCTGAATAAATTCCAAGGATCGAATCAAGATTCTATCTATCTATTTATCTATCTATCTATCTATCTATCTATCTAGATTTTTATTCACAATGCACTCTAAGCCTGTGACATTTTGTGGCATGTATTTACACAATACATTTCCCTGAAATATTACATTGCTTGTGCTACACACAAACCTAATAATGTACAGGTGTGATTAAATCACGCTAACATAAAATTCTGTATAAAATGCATTCTGTAGTGTTTAGATAGAATTGTGCAATTTGTACATAGAGATTATACTTAGAGTCCTTGGATGTTAATTTGTTATTTTTATGAATGGAGAATTTCAAGGGATGTGAAGTTCAATAATGCAGTTCACGTGAAAAAAAATCTATCTAGCTGTAGAGTCACATCCTCAGTTTAAATGGAGGTGGGGGAGGATCTGCAAGACTGCAGGAAGGAGCAAAGAAGGCAAGAGTTCTGCTACACATGAAGGGCCAATGGTATTTTTCTTTTCCTTCCTTAGTAGTAATTATGGCGTAAGTACAAGATGTAGAAGATTCGGGCTTTAAAATACATCCAAAAAATGTATTTCTGTCTCAGAAATTCCGAATGCAAATATATACGTGTCATGAAGTTCAACGCACTAGCCAGCAAGACTCAAACCTCTCATTTTGTTCCCTTTGGTTGGGGTTAAAGAACTCCAGAGTAATACTGTTCCCGTTTACGATTTTGTTTAATCAACAAATAACAGAACCGGTTACAATAATAGGTATGGCATGCAAAGTGCAATAAAGCAACAGCTGGAGCACTTACGTTTTATTTCATTCACAGAACTTTACCAATCTGTTAGTTTCAAATGAAAAGCACAGATATTGCACCGATAAAAAAAAAAACGCGCGCACAACCACGCATACTCTTTTCGAAACTTTTGAAATTACGGAATATATCCTATATCTCTAAATTATTTATAGTTGATCGAAAAAGGTCTTAAGCTAGAGGTGTAATTCAATTTACAATAAATATTTAACATACAATCACTCCACTCTTGAAGATATGTGACGTTACATATTAAGATAAAAGCATTATGGATATATTTAATAACTTTAATATTTTACATATTTCATTATACATTAATTAAATATCCAAAAGTGTTACATTAACATTTGTATACGTTTTTACAAGTCATTAGGTTTAACCCTTGTTTTACAACAGGCTGGTGACCGAGTCGTTTAATTGGGTGTTTTTATATCTAATATAAAATATTGCAACGTGACTTGATATTTAACATTACTCTTCAACAAACGATTCCTATTATAAATAGGGTTATTCCGCTCTCAAGTCTTTTAATTGATTTCATTGTTATTTGCAAGACTGACAAGTAGCAGTAAACATGGTAAACTTGCAAGACAACTACAAAAATACCTACTGAGGGGGCATGGAATAAGAAAACAGTCAAGACTTAAGCTAATTTTGAAAGATGAGTTGATAGAAATTCACGTTAGTAAATGCCTGAAACCTCACCCCTTACGTCACAATGCATTCATAAGAGGCTACTTTTTATTTAGGTTGACTCGAATGATTCGAGAACTTTTCCTACTGTTATGCAGGCGCCTGCTACCACCATGCGGACGAATGAAGATAATACATTATGTACCCAATTCAGCTTGGTTGCTCTTCAAGAAAAATTCCAGGACCACAAATTTGTTTTGCTGTCGTATTATATATAAATGGCTCTACAAAAGCCAAAAAAGTACGCCGTTTGGCAATTCAAAAAAGTCACTGCATGCTCATAAATATATAACTTGGTAAAGACATGAATTACCATACATTTCTTGTCTTCAAATCATCGCCTAAGTTAGTTCTTGGACCTGCATGTCTTTGGTCTGGAAGCATTTTGCATCGTTACATCTTCCGTTGTTATAAATGTGAATTACATTTGTGAATTACATTTATAACATCATACATATTAACTGTTGCGTTTATTAATTCAAGAGGACAGCAAGGCGTAGCCTATCGGCGGAGCTCGCCTTAATATAATTTGTTTGACTTCTGCGTCAGTTTATTAAAGGTATAATTATAATAAATCAACTTTTCGCTGAGTTGTGTGAACGAAAGCTAAACGCAACAACACCTAAATTGCTCCAGTTATAAATTTGCATCGTTCAAGGAAAACGTCAAATTTGTCGTTCGGGAACGAAATCTCAAAAGCTCCGTTTACATGAGCTCTATCATTGTTTTACAGAAATGCCTACTATTTGTACATACTCAAATTGATTAAATAAGTTGTAAACAAATAATTGATTATTTGTCAAAGTACCCGAGTTTCAGTTTTTGCGTCCCAGACCAGAAAACAAAATTGAGCAGTTGAAAGTGAAGTTATTAATTAACGAATTTATATTGTTTATAGGTAACATTCGTAGGCAAGTTCATTAATGACGGCAGTTCAATTAACACACACTTTTGGGAAATCTAATTGACATCGAAATAAAATCTTTTAGTATAAAATCCTGTCAAAAAAGTAAATATAAATATAGTTAGACTAAATTAAACGAAAAAAGAACTTGATTAGGCCAACAAAACGAGGTTTGTGGCAACCAAGAAAGTACAAAATACAGTGATTTACTATGTTTCTTATCTCGGTAGTATGTTATAAGCAACAAACAGTAACTTTTGATGAAATTAAGTTACTAAGCATCCGTATGGTAGTTCGCATTATTCTGTAGCAAATACATTTTGCATTGTAATAAAGACATTTCGGTACGATAAGGTAAAACGACGCTGGTATCAAAGATATTGTTACTGCACAATCTGCACGTGCACGATTTGTTCTAGATATCAGTGAACCGACAACAATTAAGTGCTCGAACAAAAACCGATAATGAATAACACATTGAACAACTTCAACAACGATAAATTAATGTTATATACATTTAAAAAGGATTTTAAAATATGAAATGAGTTTACCCACAATCAGTTTCCTATTTATGTCAAAATTGCTGAGCAAGATTTTAAATCGCCATATTTAATTTGATTGGACTTTACATGTTTTGTATGTACTTCAAAGTGGGCTATTTTAAGCATCTAGAAAAAGAGATCCGCATACTTCAAAACGTATATTAGGTACAACCTGGTAAGTGTGTGCATGCTTTTATTAGCAATTATTTGTTGCAACGTTCTACAAATAAAATATTTCCCGAGGAAATTGGACTGAAAACTGAAGCACACATGTTAAAAGACATACTATACCGTATTGGTATACATTTTCCGCCATTAATAAAGTTTTTATATAATATTCCAGAGACCGGGATTATATGCATTGGCTACTATCACACCGTGTATGCGTGTGGTAATGAATTATGATGACATAATAGGGTATACATAGTATACCCAGAATACCCATTATCACAGTGATAATATATTTACATTTAAAACATATCAAACGATCCCTAATAGTTTGTAGGGGTCAAGAAAAAAATCAACTTTGTCATTGATTGATTATTTTTGAATGGTGAATTTAAATTTAAATAAGTGAAGGAAGAAAATCACTGTGTAGGATGCTATGGTGTTTAGTTGGATTTGACGGTATAAAGATAGATGTATCTAAGTGGATTGAGAGGATGAGCAGTAACTGGCAGTTCAAGAGAGATTGATTTAAAGGATTACGACCTGTTGTTATGGAGAATGGTGAAATGGAACTGAATAAGGTATAATCAGGGATGGAACTTAAGAGCTTAAAGTCAGTGAAACTCAATGGGGTTGGCTTGTTTGTGCTAGTTGGTAATACTTGTAACTTTTTAGGCTGATTATAAATATATTTAAGTTCTCCTATAGATAGATGGTTTATTAATCTAGAAGGAAATTGTGGGTTTACAGTAGCTGAATACATACAAATAGACTGTTAAAAGACATTTAGACATTTATAGACAGTAACGATAAATAATAGACAACTTTAACCAGTAACTGTGGAAAGAATGTTAGCAAACATATTACATGAAATTCTATAGTAAATAAATTGTACTACTTTCATGTAATCAGTTGTCCGATAACATGGATCACAAACAAAATGTGATAAGAAATAAAATAAGACAATTCAAACAAAATTATATATAATTTAAGTTAGAAAAAGCTGAAGTTTTGTACTTTTTATGTAAAATATTTCAATAGAGTGTTTGGCATTAACTTGACTCATAATGTTAGATGTTTGATTTTAAGTGGTTTGTTCAAGTATTCAGGAGCTGCAGTGATGCTGTGGTTAGCATGGGTGTTTCTCACCACTGGAAACCAGTGTTCGAGTCTCTGCCCTGGCTCTGTTTGTGTGTGGAGTTTGCATGCTCTCCCCGTATCATTGTGGGGTTTTATCCGGTTGCTAAGGAGAACTGGAGTTGCCAAATTGCCTATAGGTGTGATGGATTGGGGTCCCTTCCTGGGTAAATCCCTGCCTTGTACCCCTTGGTTCCAGAATAATCACTGGACCCATGCAACCATGCATAGGAAAAGCAGGTCTGTTAAATGAATGAGCGATTTAGACTGCTCTAATGAACAGCCATCTCATAATTATGGATTATATATTCTCTTTACTGCAGTGGACTTGCAGATGTGGCACAATACACGAGTGATGGATCACAGTACAAGTCATTAATATAGCCTAGCAATTAATGTAGACTACTTCAGGGGTTGAAAAGCACAAACATGATAAACTGCCTTCAGCCTTTTATCCTTGTCAGGGTAAATGAGCTTATCCTAAGCAGTACAAAGCACAGGCAGAACCTCAACAGGATAAAAGTTCTTGTCAGGGTACATGCACATATTATCATAAATTATGGACAGTTTACAGGCACCAGGTGCCTAACTGCATATCTTTGGACTTCAAGAGGAAACCCATTTGAGAACATGCAGGCTTATCACACCCAGACCAGAGGCAAAATTCAAACCCCCAAACCAGGAGGTGGGGAGCAACAGTTTTACTCAATCAGCCATCATGCCATTCTCAAGCACAGCAAACATGCAAAAGACCTGTTCTTAAACTGAATTTTTCAAGTAGACACCTTTAAAACAGAATCTCGAATAAATCTCATAAAATATGATCAAATCATTGCAGCGAATTACGTGAAAATCATAATCAATTCCGTATTTCAATTTCAGTAATTAAATGAAACCATTAATCTTATAGCCACTTAAAAAGAGTTGGGAACATATCCTAGGTAGCATAGGACATACATCATCATGCTAAATATCATCACAGATACATATATAAATGTCTCATGCTAGCCATACTGGTGGTTGGTTTGGTACTCCATTGAAGTGCATACACATGCAGTGAAATTAATTTGTCTGTGGTCTCTCCTGGGTAGGACAAGGCACAAGGTTGGGGTGCACACTGTACTGGATAAACAGCAGGGTTGGGCATTTCAGATCCAGAAGCTAAAAATCCAGACCAATATTTTGTTTCCACCAACCAGATTAGACCGTGAGTCTTTGTGCTGAACTTGTTGGTAGAAACAAATCTTGGTCCAGATTTTTATCTTCTAGACCAGAAATCCCTAACACTGATAAGAAATTAGATGATGGATGGATGCGATCCTTAGTTAACATGCTACTCTTTGTATTGACTTTGACTCATTAAATTAATTATTGTTCAATTTCTTAACAGGGTCGACGGTTAGAAACCCAAGCAGTTCAAACGCGGAGCTCCCGATTTAAGATTCCGAATAATATGGAAGAAGCACAGGAACCACAAAGGGGCGCCATAAAAACAGCTCTTCGGTGATGTTGCGCTAGTCACCTCTTACAACAGGAAGAAATCATCCATATGTCCCATGAGCACCAGGAAGACCAACATACCGATTTCCTGTTTACAAGAGGCGCAGCTTTTCTGATATAACGATGTGATATTTGTAGTTACTCAGTTAATTTGCAGCGTCAAGGTAGTGTATATACGGCAACTGGGCAGAGCGACCCAGATCGGTCGTCTTTTAAATGATCTGTTATCAATTGGACTGTTCATTGTAAGAGGAAGCTGAATTGGTATTGACAGAGCAAAATATTGGTGTCTGCCGTACGGACTGAGTGTGAGGTTTGCGGAGCACGGTGAAGATGCACCGCAGAGGTGTGGGAGCCGGCGCTATTGCCAAGAAAAAGCTGGCAGAGGTAATTAGCCTGCAGCCCCTATCTACACCGATGGGGTATTTTATTCGAGGTCTAAGGACACCCAGTTCAGCATCGTCTTGGTCGCGAAATAACCAGATAATGAGTAATGCAATGAGATTAAATAGCTTTCCTAATTGATGATAGTGTGAATAACTAATAAATACAATCGAATATAAATACGTAAGACATACACGCATAAGACATAAGATGAGACTGGTAAAATCTAAACAAACACATACGGTTATACGTCTGATTTGGTGGGACGAGTATGCAAACAGGCAATAGAATTGAATGAATAGATGAGAAGAATGTGAAATGAACAGATGAAATGGATTTTACTTTCAGTAAACGCCTGTTTCGAGATTGAGAGAAATTACTGCCTGTTTAGCGGCGATACTGTTATAATGTGATTTATTTGCCAAAACGATTATGCCAGTGAAGGTACTTTTTTCGTTAAGCGTTGATAATCGACTGTGTACATGATTTATACAGTTATGCGTTTCCGTATGTGTACAAACGTGATTATCAAGTTTGATCTTAGAGTAAAAGTAAAAGCAGTGTTTTCCAATTCATTTATGCTTTCAGGCCAAGTATAAAGAAAGAGGAACGGTCCTTGCAGAAGATCAGATTGCACAGGTTGGTCAGCATACTTTTGTGCAGCTTCTCAGTAATTTTTTTTTAACTAGCAACTCATAGGTGCTAATCTGGGCCGTAAGATGTATTCCTGGTGGAACATTTGCCGTGGACAACAACAGAGTAAGTAAATTTGTCACATACCCAATTGGTTTTGCAGATGAAAGATGAAATTGGGAGGAGGTGGAATAGTGCGCTTGGGGGTTGTAGTTTTAAGGGGACAGCTCACTAAAGTAAATAACAGGGGATGTAACTGTCGTACTTTGAACGTCAGTATTGGTATATTCTCACCAAGCCCTACTATGAAGCAATGCACATTCAGTCCGACAGACACCTAGGGTAAGTGACTGAGACTATTATGCTTGGAATAATAAAGAAGGCCATTTCACAGCACACTGGAGAAATTGTGGCTGTAGCCTGTGAAGGCTGCTCCATAATATAAGTGAAAGAGTTGCAAAGAAGGATTTTGTAGACAGGGAACCAAGGCTTCGAAAGGGAGTTAACAATGGTAAGTGCTTGTCTTGTTTGACCAACCAAGTCAGAATTCCCACCAGGAAGTTGCACTTTGAATGGCTGACATTTTGGGGCTGCTGACTGGAAGATTGAAGTTGGTGATGTGGCAACGTGGAACTTCCCAGCTTAAAAGAATGACACATACTCTACTTCTGCAACAGGCACTGCTAAAGGAGCACTATTCTGGCATTTTGAAATCTTCATGATAAAATTTGCTGAGCCGGGGCTGGGTTCAAAATGTTGCGGTATGCTAGATTAATGTAATACTGCCCAAACCAAACTATAACAACTTGATACCTGTTCATAAAAGTTCACCTGTTTTCACTGCGTTGCTTGTATTTGTGTTTGTTGTAATACTTCTGTCCTCTCCTGGTCTGGTGGAGTATCGCTGCTGTATGCCTGCACCGACTGCAGCCATCCGCATCCGCAGCCAAATGTAGTATGAATACAAGCTTCTGCACACGTGACTGTCCTTAGCCTGAAAGTGTGTGTGAAAAAGTGAAGTATGAATTGATCTTTACACTGTATTATGTTTTGAGTTGTGTGTCAGCAAGACTGAAGTCTTCAGCTGAGATGTATGTCGGTATAGCCAAAATATTATTAAACACTGTGTTTCTTTCTAGATGTCCAAACAGCTGGAAACCTTCAAAACCCACTTAGAAGAGTTTGCCAGTAAGCATAAGCAGGAGATCCGGAAAAACTCCCAGTTTCGTGTGCAGTTCCAGGAAATGTGTGCTACCATTGGAGTGGACCCTCTAGCCTGTAAGATCCATATTCCTGATTTCGTCAGAGTACATGTGCAGGCTCATATAAGTGCAGTATAAGGATTTTTTTAGCACACTCTTTATGATGTGTGTATTATTTTGTGATAAATAAAAATGCTAAGGTTTGCAAAATTTAGCTCAGCTTTTAAAATATTTTGTCCCCTACCAATAAACACTGAAGCAATCCACCCATTCATCTTCCAAATGCTAATCTTAGTCAGGGTTTTGCACAAGGCGAAGGCTTGGGCGTGTGCCCTGTACTGGATAGGTAGGTAGCAGATATATTGATGGACATATTCCTTTAGCCAACATGGCACTCTTTCTATGTATTTTGAGTCATTTAATGACACACTGCTAAAAGAAAATTAATTTCACCTTTTGATATCAGCAGAACCTTAGCATGAATCCATGCCAGCTGCATTATTGAGCGGTTTTTCTCTTTTTGCAGTGGGCTTTACGTGGTCTTAAGCCTTAAAGTTTTAAATAGATAATTGCATTCAACCTTTCAAGGCCTATGAATGTTTTTTTTCCATTTTTTAATTAAGTGGCCACTGTATTCTCACAAACCCAAGTGCTTCGCCAAACAATTTCAAATACGGTACTATTCTGTTTCAGTGTGCCTGTTGGACCTTTTTAACTTGTAACTTGTAACTCTTATCTGTTGACAGGAGAATATATCCTATGGACTAATGAGTCAAAATATTTGGCCATATTTGGTTTCAACTGACTGTAGGGCTCAGAAATAGTGAGCACATGAGATTTTCATGTATGGTACCCACTGTTAATGCATGGAGGAGGGAGTGTCATGATCTGGGGTCGCTTTGCTGTTGATGGTCTTTACTATATCCCTGCTTAATAATGTCAACCAGCATGTCTATCATACAAACATGTAATACCATCAGGTTTATATCCGATTTGGCAGTTCTCAATTCTTCATCAAGAGGATAACCTGTCTGACAACTCAAACTACTGATTTGGTCTGCCCAGTCCAGAACAATGCTGTAGAACAGGGGTTTCCAGTCTCTGGCGATTATTCCACGGTCATGTGAAGACAGGTGTAGCCTGTTAGTGCAATTTAGTGCATGTTATTAACTCATAATTGCAGTAATTTTCCAGGTACATGTATATCTGACTTGCTCTTCTAACTGCTGACATATTTCTGTATGTTGAACAGCGGGTAAAGGGTTCTGGTCAGAAATGCTTGGTGTTGGGGATTTCTATTATGAGCTTGGAGTGCAGATCATTGAAGTCTGCTTGGCCTTGAAACACCGAAACGGAGGTGAGCTCTCATTTTCTTCGTTATGCCCCATGCTGGAAAATGTGGTGTCATTAGTTTTTTCTGCGTTATTCTTCAAACTTCAAAGACTGATGTTTTGGTTTCCCAAAAACAAGGCAAAATGTGACTGTTTGCACAATTCAATTGTATGCATCCCAAAAATTATCTCCAGATATTTTAAAAGAGCTTAAGCAAACCTTTTTGATGTGTAAAGCTGATAGAATTTTAACTTAACACTTGAAGCTTGTTACGCCTGTCACGATAATTATGCTATCGACTTTTCGCACCGTACATCGACATGACTTTGATCGTTTTTGTCTGACCTCGATATTGGCAAATTGTGTTTTGCATAACAATGAGCGTCTCCCACATTTTAGCCTGTCAAGCTGCTGCTGCCCTCTTGTCTGCCCTCTGCGGCGTAAATGTGGCTCAGAGCTGATTCATAGTTCACGTGAATATGTGCATGCCGCAGCATATGCGTCGCAGTGCTGCGCCGTCCACAATCCTGAATATTCATAATTCCAGTGCCAGCGTACCAGGGAAAGGCACTCTGAAGTCAGATTTATGAAGAATAAATAAGAATTTTGCTAAAACGATGTACTTGCAGCACACAAGGCAGGGTTATAATCATTAATGAAAACTTTGACATAAAATAAGATACGAAAATAAAACTACAGCTAGACAACATCGTTATAACTTTATCTACCCCAAGAAATATTAATAAAGTGTAAAGTAAAATATATAACATCTAGATTTACATTTAAAAATAAAAAATGAAACTATGAAACCATACCTAAAAATAAATTAGAAATGAAAATTTAAAAAATATAAAATCTATATTAATAAATCAAAAATGACAGACATACGGAGGTATATGGTGTTGCAGTACAAACGTATTTTGTAACCATCTGGGAGTCTTTATAATCCTGTAGCGATGCTGGTATTGCCGGACTTTCTCAATCAACCGTTCTTCAAATCCGCTATACATTCTGGTTATCATTCAGAGCATAGAGGGTAGAAAAAGGTATTTATATACAATCTGGTGCGATTTCTTTCTGATTTCCTGTTGCTTTTCCCCTGGCCAATAAATGATAAAGGTCACTCGGCAGATCTGGGTTGGCGGTATATTGTCCGTAAAAGTAATGAGACTATAGATTCCTGTGCCAAATATTTAATGTATAATGCAGTTTTTGTTAACAGAGTGTTAGAGGCCATTTTATCTATTTTTTATGTTTAATTTATTTAGGATATTTACATTTTTCACATTACATCCATCCATCCATCTTTCGTAACTTCTTATCCTATTCAGGGTAACAGGCACAAGGCGGGGAACAACCCAGGATGGGGCACCGACCCAGTACAGAGCACACACACACACCAATCCTTTTGGCATTACAATGTCTGAATATTCTTAAGAATTAAAAGTTCATTGGTCTTTGAAAGGCTATACTTGCATTATTATACTATTATCATTATCAGTGGCTTTTAAATTATTTTAAAATGACAATATCGTTTATCGCAATTTTTTCTGGGATAATACGTCCAACAGAAACTGTTGTCGTGACCGACCTAGCTGCTGATATGACCGCTAAATTACGGAGAGCCCATTGTAACTTTTATCTTCTCGGACAATGTGACATCAATGCGAGGCTTTAACAACTATTCAAATGCCTTGTACACATTTTTAATTTAAGTCTTTTTGATGAATGCATTTTCTTGAATTACCTGTTATCTATAATGTAGCATAGCATGATAGATCACCAGCATGGTGAGTGAGTACATGACCACTTGTGAACACCCTGCAGTGGATTGCCTTACAGCATAGGCCTTCCCTTATGGTGTAATAAACTAATCTGATTTGATTAGCCGTTACTATAACTGAATGTGCAGTCTCAGGTGTCTCTTAAGAATAATTTTGTCTTGAACTGTAACATAATGATATGTTTATTAATTTTTCTGTTCCTGTTTCAGGACTCATTACTTTGGATGAACTCCATCAACGAGTACTTAAGGGAAGGGGGAAATTTGCTCAGGATGTCAGCCAGTGAGTAGTGATCACTAGCTACCTTGTTTCACTTTTTACGCAAAACTATGGCACAATGTCATGAAGATGAGTATTGATAAGGCAGACAGAGTAAGAGATTGTCTCGCAGGGATGACCTGGTACGAGCCATCAAGAAGCTAAAGGCCATGGGAAATGGGTTTGGGATGATCCCCATGGGAGGATCTTACCTCGTACAGTCAGTCCCGGCGGAACTGAACATGGATCATACTGTGGTCTTGCAGCTGGCGGAGGTGAGCCGGATTGCAGAATAAGAGTAGAGTTCTCCAGAGTTTATATAGCATTTTATAAATACCCCTAGCTGAAAGTGAAGTCGGGAGTTAAAGATCTACTTCCTTAAAGCGTTTTAAACCCTGCAAACAAGAACTGTTGAACTGTTGGAGTGCCAAGAGAACCCCATTTCATTATCTAGAGCAAAGGGAAGTTGAAACTGCCCAAGAAGATCTGAAGAACAAGTGCAGTGGATTCATTTAATTCTTTTTCTTCAACAGAAGAAGGGATATGTAACAGTGAGTGAGACCAAGGAAAGCCTGAAGTGGGAAACAGAACGGGCTGTTCATGTTCTGGTAAGGGGACTCAGACTGATGAGTGGAATAGGCATTTTTAGATATTTGCGTATCTCTACTGTTATTTAAGGAGTGTTAGCGCTGTAATCTTCTTGGATGCAATATAGGAAATAGAAGAGATAAGCATAGTAGCCGGGTGATGGTTCATTTTCAGGTTATTTTTTATAAGGATGTACAAATTTTAAGACATGGTTAGTGCCACCTGAGATCACAAAATGTGTTTCAGTGTCTGGTCGGCGCTTAAGCCCGGTTTGCTGCTTTGACCTCCTTTTTAGGACCACCTGCTGAAAGAAGGTCTGGCCTGGCTGGACACCCAAGCTTCAGGGGAATCTCAGTATTGGCTTCCTGCCCTCTTCTCTGAGATGTCCTCGCAAGATGTTACACCTGAGGAGGCCAATCAGATGATCCCTTGAAATAGCCTGTTTTAGCAAATTGGAAGGAAGTTCAAATGGGGGAAAAAAAAAGTTATTTTCTGCTTGTGAAAAGATTTTCAATGTAACCTGAATGATAGATATTACATATATACACGTTTTTTTCATATTATATATATTTCTAATTTACTGAACAAAAGATAGTGAATGTTACATAATTTTAAAAATTAATTTAGTTTTATTTTAGCTGCAGATTAAAGTTGATAGCAAACATTTTGTACTCAATTTCAATTTTCATGTTTTTGTACAAACGGGCAAAAGCATAAACATTTTTATCTTCTCTTTCCCTTTGTTCAATAAACATGTTAATGATGGAAGCATTCTGAGCTGCAGTGTGAGGTATACAAATAGCAAACTCAATTAAATTTTAACAGGAAAAAGCTTTAAAACACTTTTATAAATTATGTAATTGTTTCCTCAAGAATTCAGAAGATGCAAGGAGAAGATTATAAAGACAAGAGGAACAAAAAGAAACGGAAAAGGAGAGAAACCTAAAAGGAACAGGAAGGGGAACAAGCCCCCCAAGTCTAATGCTTGCAGTTAACATATACTCATATTGATTAAGACAACAGAGTCTCGGTTATTGGGCCAAGCTGCAGAGCTCCCTGATCACTGCTTGAAATAATCGCAGCTTTTTTTCTGCATAGCTAATTGTCCAACTGCCCCATGAACTCATCTTTTTCACACCTGAGTTCTTTGAAGGGACCTTCATCTTCTCAGTGGCCAGGATGAAAATATCCTTAATGTGTGTCAGGTGAGAAAGGAGGGCATCAGCTAATGCATTAAGACATAAACCCCCATCTGCTGTTCGGGTCACGTGACTTTACACCTTATTAATATATCAGAGAATATTGATGTGCATTAAAGCAAACAGCACTACATGTTTTGAAGAACGCAAATATTCACTGATAACCAGTGGTATCTGAAAGCCTGTACAGACATAGTTATGTATGTATATATAGTTACTGTGGTGGGCTCACACCTCCATTCTTGTGGGCTGTTATTGACTTACCCTTGTACTTCCATGTTCTTGGTGTATTTGCGACCAAAAACATGCAAGAGGTTGAGATGGATCTGTGACTCCAAGTTGCCAATAGTGCCCTGTGCTTCCTGGGATAAGCTTCAGGTTCACTCTGACCATGTGTTGTGTTTATGCAAGGATGGATGCAAAATGATTGTTATTATTGGTAATTTTATTTTCATCCTTCCACCTGTTTTCCATAACTGCTCATCCTGTGCAGTTTTGCACTGGGTCTATCCCCAGGGGCACAGGACAGGGAACAATGGATAAAGTATCCCAATATATTAAAATCTTTCAGTCAATCAATTGGTGAGTCGATTTCGTTGGACCTTTTCATTGAAAATCTACGTTTTACAGGATTTACAAAAATACGGCTCCTTCAGAGTTTGAAGTATCTACCAAGGTAAAACTAGCTCCCCCACTGCGTCAGATGCCGCCACCTCCTCGGTAATTCTCTCAAAACAATTTTCTTTCAATGATGGGGAGAGGACATACCACTTAGAATGATGACGTCACTTGTGCGACGGAATAAAAAGAACCGCCGAAAACGTCATGTGATCGCGCGTCCGAAATTGTTCGTTTTTTTTTTTTTTTTTTTTTTGCTGCAAAGTTGTAGTGCATAATGGGAATTTTTTTTCCTAATGAAAAGTTCTATTTGAACAATCCGTCTTTCCCGCTGAAGAGATTAACTTAATGGACGCCTGCCAGCCACCCAGGTCACGCCCTCTTCACACTCCTGCCCTCTGGAAAGCACTGCCGGTGCACCAACAACCGCACGACCCATTTCAGAGACTTCTTTTTCCCAAGCTATCAGGTGACCTACATATTTCCAGCCACCGCATTGCATTACATACTGTTGTTAATATACCACCAATGCATCTGCTCTGTGTTTACCATACCGTTTGAAATTTGTTATAATACTTTAATTATTACTATTGTATTAACCTATATGCAGCTCTACTGGAAACCAGAACTCACCTGAGAAGAAAACTGCATTTTCAGTAATAAATTTTGAATTCATACATTCAACTGTATCTACATTTTAAAGTCAGTATTAAATTGAGTGCGCCTAGAGGCTCCTGCTTGAGCATCATAGCTGTCTTTCTTGCTCAGGACCCTAATGGTAGCATCGGTTTGCTCGCCCTGGTATTTGAACCAGCGAGCTTCTAATCACAGGCGCAAAGTCCTAACCTGCTGAGCTACACAGAGCCCCCTCTTTGACCCCACCTTACCGTAGTAGTACCTAGGAAGTGGCCACCCAGTTTTGCCATATCAGCCATCAGGGGTCGTTGGCTTGACTTGGCAGATATAAATGGCACTTTGGCGTGACAGTCCTCACAAAAAGATCCAGTGACCTTCACTGCCTACTGCCAGCACTGCACCAGATGGACCAAATAACATATCTGGCTGTAAGCTTAATAACTCCAGCTGTGAAACTGGAACATCACGGTGGTGGGAGAGAGGCTCGACTGAGCCAGTAACTTTGCCTTCAGGGCATCACTTTTCTGACTCCATCTACAGTAGGGAGTGGTTGACAGCCTGCACCTCCCCCATAAGATATGGAGCCAGGATACAGGTCTTGTCCTGGTGCAACCACACTCCATCTCCACAGTCTCATTGTGAGATGAGCTGCGATTTCATCCTCAGCCATCATTCTGTTAAGGAACAGATGTGACAACGGCAGGCTACCGGATTCCTGTCCTGGGCATAGAGCAGCAGCAGATTAGAAGAAGTGGATGATCACATGGAGCCTGGCAAAGACCTATTGATGACTCCTCAGGAACTTGGTAATTGTGTCTCCCTCTGTCCCTCATTGGGGGGGGGGGGGGGGAGACCGCATGTTGGGTCTGTGTATCACATCGTATTATGTGTACAATAATTATTATTTGCTACTGCCCCGAGTTATACATATTCAATTGCACTACAGAACCATTTTAAGTCCCAAGACAAGAACATGTCATATTTATGCAAGCCAGTTCTCCCATTTTTAAACATTTAGTATTTTTTATGTATAAAAAATATTGCATAAAAGTTTTAATGATTTAACTATGTACCATTGTCACACAAAGATTGACTAAAAGTAGAATGTAGCATAATATAACCATAAACGGTTGTCAATCTGACCTACTTGTGTATCACAATGGTACTGCTACAGAGACTTTGAGTGCAGAATCCCAAACAAATGTACTCTATAACAACCCATCCATTTTCCATTACTACTTCTCTACAGGGTTGGTGTGAACTTGGGAGCTGACCAGCAACCATAAGGCACAAGGCATCACATGGCAGACTATAACAGGCCATGCGCAAATCCCTAAACCTGGAGAGGCTGCAGTGCTACCCACTGAGCCCCTATGCCATACACATATATATTATATAACTTATTAATATGATATGAATTTAAACTGAGGCAAGGTGGAAGCAGAAAGCACAGCAAGTAAAAGCCAGACAAATGTGGATTTACTCACTTTTCAATGCATATTTGGCTCCTTTAATGTTTCCACTTCACCAACAATAACCTGGTTTTGAGAAATTCACATTTATAAACTTGGACAAGTCCAGCAAATTTTTAGATTCCTCACAGCACTTGGATGATGTGACAGCACTGGCCAGTTTACGCTACTGTTTGACACGAATAATCGCAATTTACTAGTTCATTACCTTATAGTACCACCCTCTGCTGTCATACGAATAAAGGGCGAGAGAACATATAAGATGAGGAGGATCAAGACACAAAAATAAACAACCTTCTTTAAAGGCTCCCATTTGCATCAGTAAATTCCAAAATAGGCACTTTAATGAGGTGTCAGTTAAAGTTTGTTATAACAGTCCAGTTCATTGCTGCAGTCATATACGTTGGTCTAAGGTTTCATAGTCCATTAATTAAAGTACACCAGCCCCTTTATTTTATTAAAATACTCTGAAGCAAAACTAAACTTGTGTCATCATTGATGCAAAGCATGCTGGTATCTGGGCATCTCTGTTCTTGGAAAGGTGAAGAATCAAATAAAACTGATCATTCTGGTTAATCTTTGCTTTACCTAACCAAATAATTAACATATGCCTAAACAGCATTATTCGAAAACCAAATATATGGACCTGATAAGTCATATAGACAAAATCTTTTTTTTCGTCAATTCATATTCTATGTGAATTTCAACACATCCCGATTATTGTATAATATTGTATTTTTAGTTTTAAATTTGTATTGGCCCAAAAGTCTAAATCTGGTGCTTATTTAAAAGACAAAAATAGCAAGACAGCCTATTTTTTATTTGAAATTATTGGACTGAATTTATGTTGTGATAGCTTGAAGATTAAAATACCAGCATTGCGGAGCTTCAAATGCAATATCCACCGCCCGCAATACTGAATGGATAACAGCCTCGTTTGGGAGCAGATGACATTTAAACTTTCAGAGGATGCAAAACTCCAAAAGACAATTTGTACATTGAAAATGAAGAAAAAAAAAAATCAAACTAAATATCTCCATGCACAAAAAGACCATCCACAGTGTCCCCTGAGACATGAAGAACTGAATGACCACATTTTGACAGGTTGCAGATACAACCATTCTAAAGTAGTAGTCTATATACAACTGTGCTGCGTAGAATAATTTTCAGAAACCAGTCATACGGCTTCATCCTATGCATAGCTGCAATTCAGCTTGCTAAACCAAGGGCAGCCTTCAATCAAAATATTTCCCCATTACAAGGTTTCTTATTATACATATCATAACGGGTGGTTAAGATTCATGTTTAGTAATTGTTTTTTGTGTTTTTTTTTTTTTACAAAACTCCTCCAGGTATTTACATTAGAGAAGCTGGTACAACTGACACTGCAAACTATCAAAACACAGGGTGGTATCTGAGCCGCGTAGCCCTAGAAAAAACATCCACGAACTGATAATCTGTATATCAGTGAAGCCTTTCCTTTCCATTAAACTTTACGCAGGTAAATATCTAATTGTTACAAATGCGATTTCTAACCCCTTACGCCATCCTTAATTTTTCAGAACTTTAAATGTAGGTATTTTTAAGCACGGTTTTGCCCTTCGAGTTATAATCCTTCTCATGATCCAAAGACTGATTCCAAACTATGAACTCTTAAAGAAAAATCCACTCACACACACACAGACACACGCTAGTATTGCAATACACAGGACTGGGTGTGTGCTTGTCTCACTTTAAAACTCTTATATGTAAGACTTATGGAACATAACTGCTCCTTCAAAAATGCTATCAATTAGCAGTTCCTAATAGTGGTAGCACATCTTAGACAATCTAGCAGATGCAGAAAGGTCTACCATATTAAGTTTCTGTATTAATCCTCTGGTCTGAAATCCATCACCAGGAATCATGATGAGCAGGATGCACATCCAGCCCCCCTTCACATTCTTGCCATCACTGTGTCCTTAGAAACCTCCTTCTGGAAGCATCAGATATCATTGGTGCGAGAACGACAGAGCAGGTGCTGAATGGAGACAACCAAATAGTACAAAGATATAGATGAACCTCCTGTCTATTGCCAGTCAGAATCCATTGCCTGTTGGTGTACAGGAACTGTTCTTTTATTATTACCTAAACCTGTCCAGCTCTTAAAAATTAATCTTTGTCCACAACCCTGCCAGGACCCACAGAACCCTTGCTTTGTTTATGTTAAAGTTTCCATGAACGGAGAAAAATACATCTCCCAGATCCACAGCAAAGTTGAGTATGAAGCGCTCCGCAGGAGTTGGGGTTGGTTCATATGTCAGCCCAATGTTACAGCTTGGAGCTGCCCTGGCTATCCGGGTCTGTGCCAGAGGAACTGGTGTCAGAGTCCGTATCAGCATCATTGTCCTCCATCTGGCATTTCTCTCGCACCCGGTGCTGGATGGCTTGGAGTCTCACCAGCAGGCTTTGGTAGTCGAAATGGCCCCGTTTTTCTCCAAATGGGTCCTACCACAAAAAAAAAAAAAAAGCAAAACCATATTTTATTTTAAACATGAATACACATTGAATTTATTTATATTAAGGCAATGAAATTTAATGCATCAATGTGTAAGGTTAATAAATTAATGCATTTTTTATTGCATTAATAAATGGAGTATTTTGTTTCCAAAATGTGTGAATAGTATGAGCAAAGTTTTAAAAAGAGACCTAAAGTTATTACAAGGGAAGGCTAAATTAAAAACAAATAATAATACAAACTACAAATACCAGTACCAAGATAAAGTGCTTCTACTAACTACTGAGATTAAGAGTACCCAGAAAAACAAATTTCAACATTTTGAGTTCCGAGTAAAAGACTTCACCTTCATAACTTCCGTTTAATGATTCAGATGTTTAATTAAATATAAATGTTTCATTTTGCAATTCTAAAATAATCTCTCAGACACAAACACTTATTCAGCCTGGTTAGTAATTTACTATTTCATATTATTATTATTAGTAGTAGTGTTATAATAAGTCTTTACATGCATTGAGTTATTGGCATTTGATGGAACCAATGAATAACAGTAAATTGTTTGCACAGTATTTTTCTAATCTTTTAACTATAACAATGGTTATAAAGTCAGTATGATGAAGTCTTAGGTTACGGAGTAAATAATCTTGCCAGTTGCTATCCCTTGTTATTAGCACATTTTAGCCCTCTAAACGTTATACCGACTTACTGTAAACCTAAAACTGTAGCTGCATTACCTGCATGGTCTGTCCCTGGAGATGTAGGCGCTCTTTGCACACACTTTCGTAAAAGTCATAGTACTCCAGGAAGGACTTTTCCATTACACTCCTATAACAAAAGTAACACATATATCCAAAAAGGCAAGCACAAGTACCACCACAAACCTCTACACTGGTCTGGAGGTTTATGGTAAAAAAAAAAAAAAATGGGTGAAAGCAAATAGCTGGCATTAACCTCCCCATAAATGACTGCAAAGTTATTTTACACATATGCATGAATGTCTTTGTATGTAGAAAATGGGGGGAAATGTGTGTTTGCATTCATTGAATCTGCAAACAGGTGAAGGTAGGAAAAACCTACATTACATGATTTAATTTAGCAGACATCCATAGTGAAGTACTATTCTGAAGGCAAGGTCTGGAACATCAGGGGGTTACATCCTGTGGTCAGCAGAGTAATATCACCCGGATACTGCACACTGCTTGACACCAGTGCTCTGAACCCAAAAACGGTGTCTCTCACGATGAATAAGAGGTAATATGCAAAAACTATCCATTTTCCCTAAGGGGATTAAGTACCGTTATTTAACTTTATAAATCTAACCATTTTTACACAGTTAACTTTAGCAAGGCCTTAATTATATTAACAGATGTAAGAGAACTTAAATAGACAAACATTCAGGCAAAGAGAATTATTAGAAGAAGACCACTTAGAGATGTGATGGAAGTTGTGTTAGAGGCAATCGAGCCTGCAGCGGCATAATTTTCAGAAAGTCTGCCATTCTTCTGCTGTTTTGTTTTTTAAAATATGGGTAAGAGAAAACTTACCAGAGGGCCTCGGGGCAGGGGCACTTCCCATCGAGCATGTCACACACGGCCACTCGCATCGTCTCATGGCGGATGCATTCATTGTAGTTTTTGCTGTCACCTGGGTGTCTTTCCTGTCACACAGACACACGAGCTCAGAACTTGCGAATAGGGCTGCATGATTTCACTGTGATGTAATTCAGATTATATGGCAAATGTGCAATAATCACCAGGGCTTTAGACAACGGGTGAAACACTAGTCCGCACGCTGGTGTTGTACTATACGGACGTTTACTTACTCCCACAATTTGGTAAACAGATCAGAAGTACGCCTATATTAAAATATTAATGAGATGTGTTTTGTGATGCCCAAAAGTTTGCATCCTGTATAAATTTGGCGTATCTTTATTAACCGTGTCAGACTTTAAACTGCAAGACACCACTGATGTGTTTTACCTCATCCATATCTCCTCTTTTAAAAGATGCTGTGGCTGTTGCGCTGTCCCTTTCTCAATTGGTGCTTTATACCAAACAGATTAATATTACTAAATATTATTAATTATTGTTACCAAAACAGTAATTTGTGGCAGGCTCCGCTAACCCAATTTAGCAAACATAGGGACGTGCTGAATGCATACAGATCGCTAACTTTTGGGCGTTACAATAAACATCTCATTAGACGTACTTATAATCTGCTTACCAAATTGTGGCTATAAGTAAATGTCTGTATAGTACAAAAATACCAGCATCCGGACTGTTTCACCTGTTGTCCAAAGCCCTGGTGATTATTGGGTATGTGCCATATAACTGGGTTGGATATCATGCAGCCCAACTTGCAAGTTATTTGGCTTTTAAAACCTTATTACAAGCTGAGCCTTCTTGCTTTTTAGTTCAGGGACTTGCAAAGCCCCAAAATGTGCAGTAGCATTACCTGTCAGCATTTGGCACAATGTAAAGTTTCATGTATGACAGACATGTTTATAATTGTCAAGAGGTTTAGCCTGGCTGCGCACCTGTTCAAAGCCAGGCTCGTTGTGATAGGGGTTCTCTGTCATAAGGGACTGGATGGAGATCAGAACAGAGGAAATGCTCTGGGCTGGACTCCATGCGGGACCAGTCCATGTCCTGCAAAATGACATAAAACCCAGAAGGCGACATTTTAACAATATAAATGAAATCATAATATAAAAAGAAACCTCGGTTAAACGGGACATACAACATGATGTACCTGACAGATCTTCTTGTGACTGGGTGAGTGTTTGCTACATGAGAGATCTACACTTCAAATGGGATGCGGTGGTGATACAGGTGCGACAAGTGTTCGTGATGAAAGTCTGCTTTTGAGTTAAGATGCTAAAAGCTTTTGTAAAAGGAAGAAAATGCACTGAACACTAACCGTGTAGGATGATACGTCGGCATATTATGTAACTGACTTTTGAGCGTAATGATGTAAAACGGTTCCACCTTGACGTTTAACGTTCTTGAGTAAAGGACAAGTGGTGACACCCCGAAGAACTTTATACTCAAACTGCGCTTGATTTCAGTTATGAAAAACTGCCATTCATTAGCATTGCCAAGAGGAAATAGTTTGAATAAAGAGATCCTGTGTCATTGTTGACAAGGGCCACAAACTGTGACAGAGGTGTCTATCGCAAAGGTGTTCACTGGAATAACCTCCAGTAACTGACACTGTCTTATTAGGGATTTGAGTAGCAGAGATACAGGTATCCATTGTTCGTTGTCCTGATTATTATTCCGAGGATATTTTTGTACTTTGAACAAGCATTAATGACCTTGAACTCTGAAACTATGTTTATTTCTTAACTGTTAATTTAATTCTCACTAAATAATGTATATTTCTTCTATATCAATCAAAACACAGTGACATTTTACACTGTGAAAATACACTCAAGGAAGCAAATATGGTTATTTACCCAAGGATACTGAGGCACACTTTCCCATTGCGGTAGAAATTTGGGTTGAAGCGCACAGTGTTGTTGCCTGTGGTGATGAGTTTCACCCGAGGTGGATGGATTGGATAATCTGGGGGACATCGAAACAAGAAGAGGAAGAAGCCTCCTTCATAGGGGGTGTCGAAAGGTCCAGTGATCAGGGCATGGATCTGGTGAAAAAGGACATACAAATTGACACAGACCTAAAAGCATGAAACTATAACAACAAAGCAAGAGTTTTGCCAGTGTGGTCTGACCCAGCAGTTTGGCAGCTGGACAGTCTCCAAATCAGTAAACAGTCTCAGAGTACAGATGATCTTTACCTTTGTCATATCATGAGGATCTGGAACCACGAACATGCCTGGCGGAGGTTCCTTGTAAATGGACATAATATCCCTATAAAATAAATATATATTTTAATATATATATTTTTTTTTAATAAAATAAATATATTTTATCATCCGGGTAGGACAGAGCTGTATCTACGTTTATTTAAAAACAAATGACCAAAAACTCATCAGGGGCGTCCTTAGGCCTATTTTATGTGGGCTACCAAAATAACGTGTATTTATTGGCTTAAGTCATGAAGAGTCACGAGCAGCAAACTCAGTCCCCCTGTTTAATCATCTCTAACTACGCCCCTGTTCATTACCTTTGCCATTACGGGTAGTTCCGAAAAGCTACTTTCAAAGTCAAATAACTATCAATGACTGAAGGCCTTTTAACAGCCCAACTAAAAAAGCTTCAGTTTGTTAGAAAAACGTTAAAGGTTGCATTTTAAATTAATCTAACACATTACACGTACAGTCCAATTAGATTTCCGGTATTTTAGAAAATAAAATTGCATAACACAGTTAACTAATCGATGTGTTTTTTGTTTTAACTGGCACCATTTTTTTTAACATAGCCGTAAACAGTCGCAGCATGAATAGGAATGATTTTATAGCTTTTATAACTATTATGAAAAAAAGTAGGAAAATGGTGTCTGATACGGAATCGTGAGCCACAAACATAAAGGGCCAGCACGGTATTTACGTGGATATTTACAGTACCTCTTTATCCGGAGAATGCATTGCTGAGACGGCTTCTCGTTATCCCAATCGGTACTTAGGGTCGGATCCCAAAAAGTAGAGTGTATCTGAGACAGCAGACCTGCTCCGGCCAGGTTCGGGCTGCCAGTCACCCCCAGCCCTATATTATGAACTGCGGGTGCCGCATTTGTTGGCGCGAGGATGGCAGTGCCCACTGCGGTACCAAGTACCCCTATGGTGGTACCAAAGCCGCTCCCCATAGTAGGTAGAGGGATGTCTCCAATGCCCGGAGCCATCACGGCTAGGCCGGTCTCGGCAGCCGTAGCAGGGGACGGCGAAGCCGGGCTGTTTCCACTCGAGTCCGCTGACAGAGAATTTCCCAACGCCGGTAGCTGTGTACCGCTGCCCTGGCTGGCTCCGGCAGTCAAGCCCATTCCACCTGTCACCTCCTCCGCCGCGCTGTCTGCCATGGCCTTCAGATCCCCTTTATTCGTCGTGTATCACGACACCGCGCCGATGCTGCGAAGTACCTCGCAATAACAGTGTTTTATCTCCCGATACAGGCCTATCCCCGACTGCTCCCTCCGCCTGCGAGGATGACTACAGTATCGAGGAAGAAAGAGGAAGGGCTCCTACAGCTGGCCTACCTTCCCAGCAAGCCGAACAGGAAATAAATATTTTTTAGCAAAATCACGCGACATTGAAGACCGTTAACCGTTTTTCTGAAATATTTCTTACAACGAAATTGTAACTACCAGCAACAAGCTTTACTTTCTCTTTCCATTCTGTTTTCAACCAGCGATCACTTCCTCCTTTTTTTGAAAAATGCTGCTCTCTAGCGCTTACTTTCTGAACAACCATTTCTACGTTTTAATCTCTAGCTATTTCTTGCTGACTATATAATACAATGATAAAGGACACAAAAAGGCACATGATGATCTATTTACAAAGTAAACAGCTATAATTTATTCATCAACATTTGTCTCATAAAAGCATTTTATGTTTCGTGTTATACATTTAGTATAATATTATGTACTGTTCATAATTCATGTGCGATACAAAGAATACAGTACAGGAAAAAAAACATTTATTTTGGTAACCTATTCTAAAAAAAAGCACCATTAACTTTTTAGGCTTTCAAATTTCAGAGCTGCTAAAGGAATATAATTTATTCTATTATTCTTGGATGAATAAATTAATCACTCCACATCTTTAAATTACATCAAATTTAAGAAGCACCTAAAATCGAATGCGTTTAAGTGATAGATGATTTCTCTGACAGAAATGGGGGCCCTCAGAGGGTTGATGGGCCCATTTGCTGGGAGGATCAGGAGGTTATTGATTTATATGAGTGCCAATGTTATACTGCATAATGAACCGTTGGAAATTAAACTATATACACTCAGTGACAAAAAAGTGCAGCACCCAGAAGTAATGGTCCGATTTGGATGTAATTTGGCACACGTGCAGACCAGTGATGGGTATGTAAACGATTCAATTTGCAAGGAACTGGCATGTCTAGTCACCACAGAACCACAGAAGATGCCTCCTGGGTGCATTAGACAGCATTATCAACACTTGACGACGTTTGATAGGGGTCACGCTGTGGGTTTGCATGAGGCTGGGTGGTTGTATCGTGCAACTGTCCGGCATGTGGGGCATGCAGATGTCACAGTCGCTCGATATTGGAACCAATGGGCATGTGAGGGCACCCCCACATGTTGTGAAGGTTCTGGTCGCCCAAGGGAGGATTGTTGTATTGTGTGCCAAGCATTACAGAACCCCATGACATCTGCGCCTGCCATCTGGATACAGGCATTGGACTCTCTGCATCACCTTGCGTCATCCCCTGTCATATCGCAGGGTCCTGATGGCATCTTACCTATAGTTTTAAAAGAGATGGGGGATATTATTAGCCAACCTTTAACTTTAATATTCCAGAAATCATTATCTGCTGGTGCGGTACCTTCAAATTGGAAGCATGCTAATATAACGCACATATTCAAAAAAGGGGATAGAAGTAATCCAGCAAACTATAGGCCAATCAATTTAACTAGCATTACTAGAAAAAATAATGGAAGCTATAATCCAAGTGAAAATGGTAGATTACCTGGATACAAATAACATTCTGAGGGATAGCCAACATGGATTTAGGAGAGGTAGATCCTGTTTAACTAATGTACTTGAGTTCTTTGAGAAAGCTACAAGTGAAATTAATCACAAAAAGGCCTACGTTGTGATCTACTTAGATTTGATGATGTTGTCCCCCACAAACGGCTCTTGCTTAAACTCAAAATTGCAGGGATTTTAGGAACTGTGGCAGCTTGGATCGAAGACTGGTTAACTGACAGGAAGCAGCGAGTAGTTATTACAGGTAAAGTGTCACAGTGGGCCTGCGTTCATAGTGGGGTACCGCAGGGTTCAATTTTAGGACCACTGTTGTTCCTAATTTACGTTAATGATATTGACACCAATACATACAGTAAACTGGTTAAATTTGTAGAAAACACCAAGGTGGGTGGTGTAGCAGATACTGATCTAGCAGCAGAGAGACTACAACGGGATTTGGATTTAATTATCAACTGGGCTGATACTTGGAAGTTGAAATTTAACACAAATAAGTGTAAGGTAATCTATGCAGGGAGCAGAAATATAAAGTACAGATATTTAATGGGTTCCACTGAAATAAAGGTAGCTGATTACAAGAAAGATCCTGGTGTGTATGTTGATGCTTCCATGTCCCACTCTTGCCAGTATGGGGAAGCAATAAAAAAAGTCAATAGAATGTTGGGTTACATGTCTAGGTGTGTGGAGTTGAAGTCAAGGGAGGTGATGCTAAATTTATATAATTCCTTGGTAAGACCCCACTTAAAATATTGTGTGCAGATTTGGTCACCATACCTCAAGAAGGACATTGCTGCCTTAGTAAAGGTGCAACGGAGGGCTAGGAGAATGATTCTTGATCTTAGAGGAATGTCTTATGAGGAGAGATTAGCTGAGCTGAATCTGTTTAGGAGACTAAGGGGGGACATGATCCAAGTATATAAGATACTAACAGGTCTGGATGCTGTTCAGCCAAATGGCTATTTCAATATTAGTTTAAATACTAGAACTCGTGTCCATAAGTGGAAATTAGCAGAACATTTTAAAGCAAATTTGAGGAAGCACTTATTTACACAGCATGTATTTAGAGTATGGAATAGTCTTCCTGCTAGTGTAGTGGAAGCTAAAACCCTGGGTTTCTTTAAATCAGAGCTAGATAAGATTTTAACAACTCTTAGCTATTAGTTAAGTTCTCCCCAAACGAGCTTGATGGGCTGAATGGCCTCCTCTTGTTTGTAAATTTGTTATGTTCTTATGTGTATTATGTGTCTCATCGACTGGCATCATCCAGACTATGGGTTCACCATCTCAAGCGTAGGCTGCTGTTAACACCAGTGCAGAGACAGCTGTGTTTGGAATGGTACCATAACCAGGAGGCATGGACTGATGATGAGTGGAGTCATACCATGTTCAGCGATGAATGTCGGTTCTGCATTACCATGGATGACCCTTGTATGCATATGGCAGCGCCAAGGGTAGAGGACCAATCCTGCCAATGTTGTTGAGAGACACACCTACGTTACTCCTGGCATCATGGTGTGAGGAGCCATAGGGTATGGCTTCAGATCATCTCTGGTAGTGATTCGGGGGACCCTGACGGCACAAGGCTACATCAGTGACATCCTGCATCCCCTTGTCTTACCCTTCCTTAGACAGCACCCTGGTACAGTCTTTCACCAAGACAATGCCTGTCCACACACAGCATGTGTGTCTATTGCCTGTGTCATGTTGAGGACCTCCCGTGGCCAGCCAGGTCCCCCAATCTTTCCCCAATCAAACATGTATGGGATCAGCTCAGACGTCAACTCAGACTCAGTGCCAATCTGCAGGATCTCGAGAGCCAGTTGCCGGGGATCCTGCCGCAGGAGAGGATACAACGACTGTACGACTCCCTTTGGGCTGTGATCAGCAAATAACATTCTAACATAGGTGTTTTCCTTGAAAGGTGAGAGAGGGCTATGTGAAGTGTGTTGGAGCTGCATTTTTTTGCACAAGGTGTTCTGTAAAATGTTCCCCCAGTAGGCCTTGTAATTTTTGTCATGTATTTCATGTTTGGCACTAGACCAAAAACAATTCTGGTATGTTTGCACATGCTGGCAATAAAGTGAGTTCTGATTCTGATTTGTATCATCTGTGGATCTTGTTTTCAGTGGTAGGTCCTTAATATACCTCTTAAAGCACGCATTGATGATAGAAATAAGGGCAATCAGGCAATAGCAGCCAGTCATTTAAGCAGGTTACTCGGACATTTTAAAACAGGAAAGGCAAAGGTTAAAGACACTGGTAAACACAGCAGCCAGTTGGAGGCGCATACTCAGAGAATGCAGACAGGAATGCCTGCTGAACTGGCTGCTTTGCAGGTGTAAACATGCTTGAATGATCTATGAATATTCTCTATGGAAATCGAAAAGCTGCTGATCTCATCCCTCAGTGGGGGCTGTCTTTGGGTGGCTGGCTTTGGTTACCTTGGAGCAGGTGAATAGATTTCTTTATTTTCTGTCTGCTAAATAAATGGCAAATGTCTCAGACCACAAGTCTCTGCAGTGGATAATGCGTACACTGGAAAATATTCCGGGAGCTCTCTGCACTGCATTAAAGACACTTTCCTCAAATGTCCCTGCAAAGCATCCAGGATTGTGCAGGACCCCTCCCACCCTTTTCATTGACTCTTTTTCCTGTTCCTGTCCGGCAGAAGATACAGGAGCATCTGAGGCAGTTCTACCTGAATTGACAACAGCTTCCTCCCCAAGGCTGTGAAGACACCCTGCTGCTCCCCTTACCTCATCTTCAGCCTAAAAATACACACACCCTCCCTCACTGACCCTCACTATTATACTTTACTTTCTTATCTATTTGTATTCTGCTTCTACTATATTCTGCTGAAATGATTTGTTGCTTATTTTACAAAGATATGCTAAAATATTATGGACAGATTTGGTTGTACCCCTAAAAAGATTCTTGCACCATAGTCATGTTTCAAACTAAGTGTTTAACCTTAATTTGCATCATAGGTGTCTTCAAGCTTTTCATCAGTCATTCAGCCTATTTAAAGGGAAAGAACTTGCTACTGTGTTGTTTGGTATCATTGTGTGCATCACACTGAACATGGACCAAAGGAGAGAGCTGTCTGAGGAGATTATAAGGAGAGGAGATATAGAAAAAAGATTATAGATAACCATGTAACACAGGTAAAGGCTATAAGACCATCTCCAAGTAACTTCATGGTCCTGTGGCCACAGTTGGCAATATTATTTAAAAGTATAAGGTTCATGGAACTGTAGCCAACCTCCCAGGACGTAGACACAAGAGGGAGTGCAACCCCAGGTTGATCAGAAGGACAGTGTGGATGGTAGAGAAAGAGCCAAGGAAACCATACAAAACCATTCAAGCTGAGTGGAATATGCCAAAATGCATCTTGACAAACACCAAAGTTTCAGGGAAAATGTCCTTTGGATTGATGAGACATGGTGGGCAGTGACATAAGTAGGGATGTTAAAGGCAGTTATACCACATGATAATAATCACATTTACTCAATAGGTGGATCTAAACAATTTAATTCCGACTGCGTGATCCATCTAACATTTTAAACCTATTTGGCAAATTGTTCTAAAACTAGAAGCTTGATAACCAATGAAAGTACTTTATAACATGAAAAATCTTATTTTTTTCAAGATTTTAAGGTACAAGTCTTCAATAAAATGAAGTAAATATTGCAAACAACAATATTTTTATCCTATGGATGCCTCCATCTGGCAATATTTTAAAAACAAAGTCAACAAAGTAACATACTTTCCCTGTGAGATGCTAACTGAATATTTTACCACTGAATTCTGAAGGCATGACAGTAATTCCCATATTGTTAACAGCCAAGAAGGAAAATTGTAAGTCTTTATTAAAATCTGTGCTCAGACTTTTCTCTCATTTGGGTGACAGAATACCGCATGTCTCAAAGAAATAATAATGGGAGAAATTTCATAGCCCTGACGATTTCATAATATTTAATTATTTCCTCACTAAATACATAGAATACTCTATCACATTAAAAAAAAACTTTAAACATTTTTTTAATTTGCATGCATATATGTGTAAGTTCCAGTTCCCACTAATACCACACGTCGATAATACATATTTATACTTATTTTAACATTTACTGTATATTACCTATTACCTGTACAATCATGAGAAAATGTCAAAATGGCATGTTTCTTTACATTTATAACTTTCCTTTTCCTTCCTGTAGAAGATTTTGAAACATAATTTCAATATTTATATTTTTCCTCAAATCAGTCTAGATTTAAACATGCAAAGTTTATGTCCTAAAACCAAACCGCAAGCATGAATATATATCTTCCAGGTTATTTAAGTAAAGTCAACAAGAAAGTTCTAAATTAAACTGATAAGTATTATTTTGCTTAGTTTTTTTTTTAACTTGGTTCTAACTTGATTTCAGTAGTCAGCATCATCCCAGCTTTACTTCTATTCTTCGTGGCCATAGACATGATTTTCAAACTCAGCTTGCTCCATGGAATCACAGATGAGGTTGCAAAATGGACACAACCTGTGGCTCTGCTCGTGTAGTTCCAGCTCTATCAGGTTAATTCCAGGGAATTTTTCCTTGCAGTGGCGGCACACCCTCTGAAAAGCACACAGCATATGGAATCATCTTTCGAAGAATACTGATCATCATTATTATCATAGTAGTGGTAGTAAAAGAAGAAATAATTATGCATATACTGTAGCTCTGAACAGATATGGGGATCACAATCGAATGTGCAAAAGAATTGGAGTCAAAAAGCATTTTTTTTTCCATGACAATGTTATAGCACAAAATTGTATGCAGGTTACATGTTGAATGTGACACAGTCACAAGGAACATTCATACACAGTATGGTCAATTGTAATTCTCTTGAACCACATGTCTTAGACCAATGGGAGGAAACTGGAATACAAATAAATGCGGAAACAGTTAACGTAGAAACTCTGCACGCACTGAACTAGTCGATTTTAACTAATGAGACTGGAGCTCTGAAGAGTTTTTTTACATTCTGTGCCAGAAAACAATTAGCATGAGATTCACTTACAAAACGCAATCCATTCTAGCAAATCCTTCTCAAGTAAGCTATTTTTTTGGGTGTTTAAAAAAGATGATGGATTCAGATGTGCTTGTAAAGGGCAAATTGTAAATATGTTAATTAGATTTTGCTCATGAGAATTTTTTGTGTGACACGTGTTTTGAGAAAAAAAATGCTAAGAATTTCTCTCCAGGACAGATTAGATTTCTATCATAATCTGAGTGTATAAACAAGCTACTGAACAAAATATTTTTTTTCTTTGTACAGTACAGTGATCTGCTATATCGCAGTTCAACTACTGCGTCCCGCTATATCCCGGACAGTTCTCTGCGTATTGTGTTACCTTGCTTGTGGTCCGATTGTTGTGAGCAATCTTTTTGCGAACTTTTCATTTTGTTTTAAGCCCTATGATTTAACACTTAAATTGTTTTAAAAATGTTTATATATATGGTCTTTCTATATCACGGATGGGTCATCTATCGCTGATGGGTCTGGAACGTTACTTCCGCAAAGGGATCACCGTATTTCCAAAAATTGCCACATTAGTCACATTTTTTTCCTGTTACAATTCAGCATCTGACCCACATCTGTAATCCTACATCAAGGTTACTGGCTGAAATAATCGTGAGTGAGCTGTATGATATAATAATTGCAAATGATGTTGACAAACAGAACTTGACCTTAGTGCTGCTTTCAACCATTTTCTTTTGTTACACAGGCTTGATTCTGATGTTGGTCTGTATGAGAAAATTGAGGTTGTGTTGTTTGGTCTCAAGAGCACAGACAGAACTGCTATAACTTCAGCACACATCTCTGGGAGTGTAAACTTTAGCCTCAACAGTTTGACATGAAATCTTGGTGTAATTTTAGATACATGCTTCCCGTTCCAATCTCATGTTGAAATAGTACCAAAGGTGTTTTCACATTGCTAACATTGCTACAAAAGGGCATTTTCATTCTTTGGTATTTGCTAGTTATGCTGGAAAAATTTGTAACATTCTCTGGGCTGCTCAAACAGTCTACGGAAATAACAACTGTTGTAAAAATTAAAGATGAACTCAATACTAGCCACATTAGAATTTTATATGTGATTTTTTCGCTGAGCTTTAGTCGCTGATTAAACTTTGGTTTTATCCTCTGTCTCTGCTGTTTGTCAGTTTGCCATCCTCCGCTACATGCATGTTTTTGTAAACCGAAGTTAGATCACTGAAGGCTCTTCTGTCATTACTCTGCATGTTTCACCTTACAGCAAATAATATTTTATCCCAAAATATAAGTCATTACTAGTTGCATTAAATGATGCCAAGTAAACTGCACAGCACAGAATACACTGGGTTTGCAAAGCAAACATCATGTACTCCTGGTATAGAATACAGATCAATGAAAAATGTAATCGCCCTAATCAGAAATCATAATGAAATATATGAAGAAACTTTATCAAAACTTAAAAGATCATCATTTCCTAAAAGTGGAGTGGAGTGCCACCCCCAAATATACACACATGTACATTTCAAACACAACATTTCTGCTTTACATAATACATTTTTAACACACACATACATGTGAAAAGATATCAATCCACATGCATAACCAAGGTCCACTGCAGAAACATAGATGCTGGACACAGAGTTTGAATAAATTTCTGCCATATTCTCACCTTCCTTTGCCTTTCCAATCTAACGTAACTCCAGGAATAAGCGACTCATAGGGCTAATCCCACCCTCGGGGGGATTTTAGACGGATAAGCTCTATAATATAAGTCATCTTCCATTAACAAATATAATCATTGCACAATAATAATGTGCATGCTGCTATTTCTCTATTCCATTGGAACACACCAAGAGTCAATCCATGGCACATGAAAATCACGACATGCTGCTATAATGTTTAAGGTCCGCCCTGTACTTCAGATGAAATAGACCGAATGTAACCGTGAGTGTTGTGCGAATTAAACTAGTATTAAAGCAACAGAGGGTATTAATATAGAGAACAACTTCCATTTTAAAAGAGCTGTCCTCTCCCTTATTAAAATGACTCACACACTCGCCACAACACATTTATCTGCACTATATATGTGGGTCTGCTGTGTCGAAAACATTCTGTTTGTGGCGTGACATAGAATGAGCGAGGTGGTGATGTTATTTTAAGTCTGCAACAGATTGTTCTCATAAATGTATCTGTTGATATCTGTTCACTTAATAAGCATTTTTTCCCCAGACTTTAAAATTGCAGAGAGATAAATCCTGAATTTGATTCTCCGTTATATGTATATATGAACTTTATCGTTCATACAGTTTGGTGTAACATTTCTTTAGCAAAGTATTCTGAAGAGTTGAATAAATGCACTTAGGGTACAGTACGATAATCTCACCTTTCATAATTACACGTTTATGCCAATTCAGTTGTATTTCGGTTCATTTTTTAAATAGAATAATTAGACTATGCTTACCTCTTCATCTGTAATTGTACCATCTGGAACAATAATATAATATGTATTAGTTTTGCAAAGCAAACATACATATAAACAAGACTAACAAATAAAAGACTGACAAGTAATATTGTGGACTGATATGGGAGATATCTAAAGAAAAGATGTTAAAGATAACATGGCAACAGAGATTGGAACTGTTTATTGTAAGCATGGATGAAAACATGCACATCTGAGTAATATCTGATGACAAAATGCAGACAGTAACTCTGACAACATGGTACTATTTTGCACCATATCTGAGAGAGGAGAAGCTTCATTGTACCTGACTGAAAGGGATTCCCATACACGAGAGAGCCGGCCATAGATCCCACAGGACTGGGGCATAATTGTGATGGCGAGTACGGATTGGAATTCCGAAGGAAGATGGCATCAGGGGATTGTCTAGTTTCAATATCAGAAAGCTGCCTCTGCAGTGTCTGGATGTCTCCTCTCAGTTTCTGAGGGAACACACATGTAACACATAAGCCTCACAATATACAACTTTATTGTCTAAAATGTCGATTTTGCCTCTGAGGCAGTTAACCAATTAATGTGTAAATTAATGTGTAATTAAAACAACTGACAATACAAAATACAATACAAAACAACTGACGAAAGTACATCTTAGTATAGCAATTCACCGTCTATTGTGGGTTACAAATACCACAATTTTAACATAATAAGTTAAGGGAATTTCAATTGCTCTGCGCAAAACTTGAGCACTACATTTCAGTGTAACATTTCATATTTTCGAAGGATTCTCGTGTTCCTTAGACTGCACAAATATAGGCGCAATAAGTTACCACCAGGCTTTCATTTTCAGACTCAAAGGGTTTCTGTGGATTTCAATTAGGTTCACAATGCAAATTAAAGAGTCCATGTTCACTGAGGGCATAACCCCCTTTTGCTGCTAGGGGAATGAATTGTACTTGCATAGCACTTCTTTGACTTCAGCACCTGATTGGAGAAAAGCCCCCCTGGAGTGCCATGCATTGTGGAAGGAGACCCGAGACTGAGATAACCGACACGGGTAAACACACATATTAGTGCATGTCACTCTCCTGTAGGACGGCTGGAATTAATCGCTAAATGCCAGGTTTGCATGTCTAGATAATGAAAACCAGAATTTCTTACCTGGTTTTCAATGGAAAGTTCCTGTTTCTCTGATTGGGTAATCTCCACCACGCAAACTTGCTCCTCTACCCCTCTGCGTGTCTCCATCAGCTGATTCTGATGGGCAATAGGATACTGTAACTTCAGCCTCTTCCAATTTTTATCTGCTTATTTTGCTGAAGGTTTGTATCCGTTACAACAAGTATAAAAACGACCAGTTGTCTGAAAATGTCTGATTGTAAGGGCGATACCTCCAGTTTTTTGATAAACTCTTCCTTTTCTGCCAGAGACACAGCTTGTTTCCCCATCTGCTTCTTGACTTCCTCCAGCTCCTGCTGGAACCTTTGCGCCCGGCTGCATGCTTCCTCAAATCTTTGAATCTCTTGCAGCAGCTGTGTGTTTGTCTCCTGAAGCTGCCCAGCAAAAACAGTGTGTTTGTAATCATTCATAGTCATTGCTAAAATAACAGGAGGAAACGGAGGAAGTCCATGACCAGCAGTGATAAGATAAGGAACAAATATAACTAAGCAATGGAAATCACCTATCAAGGAGTCCCATCTGCGCTCTGCGCTTGTGGAGTTTGCATATTCTCCCCAGGTCACAAACATTTCTTCCCATAGTCTAAAGGCGTTGCCCAGGGTGTAGGACTGTGGTGTGTGTGCGTGCCATGGAATGCATTACCGTCTGCTCCAGGGTACACCACAACCTTTTGCTTTAAGCTGCTTAGGAAAGGCTCCAACGTCCCAGATGTAAATAGCTATTTAGTGGAATTGATAGGGTACTAGATAGACAGGGTATCCGGTAGAAAAGGGGAAAAATTTGAGACTAGATCTGATAGCACATTTTGATACTATGCTTTACATAGTTATACATGCGTGGCTCATACTACAGACCGGCAGTAAACAACAACAGCCAAGATTTATGAGTTACAAATACTTCGGAAAAATGGAAGGGAGAAGGCTACAAATAATACTACAAAAGCATTAAAAAACTATCTGATGAATTGGACAACAAGGAAAAACACACATGGAGAGCAAACTTCATAAAAAAGATCCTAATAACCTCAACTTAATGCAATTTAAATGAAAAGAATTTGAATATATCCAGTCCCACCCCTAGATCTGCAGGTGTGGAGATCTCCGCATGTTTATGTGGGCTCCTTCCTACAGTAAAAAGCAAGGCTAATTGGCATTTTGATTAGTTTATATCTGTGTGTGTTTGTGTATGTGCTCTGAGATGAATTTATTTGGTTTCCATTTCTTCTGACGTCTGATAAATATAACACTGGCTGCACACATAAACCAAATAAATATTTTTTCTCATCAGTAACATCAATATTTATAATGTATTTATAATACTGTCAGAATATTACTAGTATTTCTGACCTATGAAATGTATATATTATTGTATAATTTATTTCTGAAAATTGAGAAACTGAGTCTCAGATCAAAGACATAATGAATAATTATTGAAAATATTTTATGAATTACATAGTGATAATTATTAATATTGACTGAAATGGAAACAATTATCGTGATAAACTATTCTGGCAAATCATCCAGCTCAGAACAGAAGTAGAAATTCTGTGTGAATGTGGTATATAATTCTTCTTTGTCGTTGTTTACTTCTGTTTGTTCAAAACTGGTCTCTGTTTACGTTTTTTACCATTTATGCAATTGGTTAAATTCTGTTGCACATATTACCTGCACGATCAAATCAAATTCAGTCAGGCTGGGCGGAGAATGTCCCCACCTAGCAACACTGAACCTACTGAACATATGACTGGTTTAACGTGCATTGCCTTGCCCCCTTTCTTTCACAAGTATGGCAAAAGTCGCAACACAAAATTTAAAAAAAAAAAAAAAAAACAGCGCAGTTAAGCAATAATATATGAATATATTTTGCAAAGTATTATATTTTCTGAAAAAGGAATGTGTTTACATTCAACAATAAGGGCGGGGACAATTGCCCTCCTGCCCATGTGCTCTGCACGCCTGTAGTCCTGATAGAGATCATAACCTTCGCCGACCGGGCTGGGGGGGAATCGATCGTGTTGTTTCAACTGTGTTTCAACCTGCACTGGTGACTGCTGCTGTGGACTGTGTATCAATACGCATATGCCTACTACTGCTGCAGACAGACAGATTTTTTTTTTCAGTACCGGTTTACTGCGCAACCCTGCTTCTAAGAGTCAAATATCTGTCTTTTTTATTGGAAGTAACTTCCAGTGTGGAGTGTGACCTACCTGAGTCTTCTCCTGTTCCCGCTCCAACAGGCTACTGTGTAACAACTGGTGCTCAGACTGCAGCTCTGTAATCTTCTTCCCTTGAGCACGCAGCTCCCGAAGCTCTCCGGACAACTTCACACTGTCCTTCTGACTGCTTTGCAGATCCACCTGAAAGTACAAGGAAATGGCTAATTCAAAAAAAAAAAAAAAGCAGAACTTGTTAGACAAATGGTGCACACATCACAGGACAACAATCCTCAAACCTGCAGCAGCTGAATTTGGTCCTGCAGCCTGACTTGCTTCTCGTTGCACTGCTGTCTCTCCCTTTCAAGCTCTCTAACCTGGGAATTTAGCCTAGAGAGTTACAGGAGATGGCAATACTTGGGTCAACACATGTCCCACTCAACAACTGTCTTGCCGATAAAGCAAGATCTGAGGACACGTCACAACAAGCAAGTTACCCTAATCTCATACATTAGTAATATAACCTCATAGCAATATTAGATAATCAAACAAGCCAGTGGCAACTATGAATTTTAATCTTGCTTTTTAAAAAAAATCTGTTGGAGGCTTCCGGTATGAGGCGTGTGTTTAACTCGTTCCCGTCATCGTCCTTTTATTTACGTTCTAAATCCCCCGTTTTAGATATCCATTTACAACAGCTTTTCTCGTTACTTTCCAGCGCGCAAAGTCAATTTGTGATTCGCGAGGCTCGCAAACGGAGCGATTTGTTCAACAAAGGCCACAAAATCCGCTTTTATAACAACTACAGTCCTGACGTATTGAAACAGCGCTCTGAATATAAGAACTCTGTGGCTGAGCTGTATAAGCGTGGGTACAAACCGGCTCTCTTCTACCCAGTGAAGCTGCGCATCACGCAGCCCAATGGGGAAAAGTTGTGGCTCGCGAACGCTTCGGAGGCCGATAAGTTTGTCAAGCGGTTAAACACCGAACCGTAAGCAGGCGAAGTGATACGTCGTGTTTCTTATTAATCAGGTCTTATTGCTGCCAACGGTCCTGTAATGTCTTTTGATAGGTTTCGTATATTATCCGGACAATTAGTATGCAACTGATTCCAGCAGCAGTTTAGTGGGCTTTTCTTGCAAATTTCTTGCGTGCCACAACATGCTTCTAAAGTGTAATGCTGGTTAATTATTTCAGCAATCTTATAAAATCATTACCGATTACACTGGATCTAATAATCTTGGCTATATCAGGTATGCAGACTGTACAACGACAACACCAACTCAATCGTACGATACGGCGAATAGGGCAACAAAACAATTTAACAAAATGTAAACACTGACAGCATGAGTAAACCCACAATGAATCACGAAGTGTGTACCGCGCTTTAAAGCCACACTGGCACTTCCTGTTGACAGAAAATGTGCCGTCCTCCTTTCAATATGCTAAGGTTTTTGGTGATTTATGTTATGTTAGGTCTGATATTACCACTCCCGACATGCTATGAGTTTTACAAATTCATTAACTTGCTATCCCATGGGCGACGCAGCCTTATATTTTATTTTTCTTTTATTTTACAGTGTTGCGAAGACACTGTTTATATATATATATATATAAATCTGTCTGCCTGACTATTTGTTGATTTAAATACTGGATAAAGGACACTTATGTAATGGCAATATATGATCAAAGATGTGGTGTTATGCTATACAAAGTCGGTTATCCCTCATGAACTTACTGGGCAATTTCAGTTTCCTGAGCTTTCACCTTTTTTTTCAGCTCTTCTCGTTCATTCTTAAGATGGTTGATCTTAGTTTTTGCTTTTTCATGGTTCTCTTGCATGTTAGACAAAGTCTGTTGAAGCTCCTACGTGTAAGGAATACATTTTTATGCAACAAAAATACCACATCCTTTAACCTTGATGAGCATAAGCAAAAGATGGACTGACTAAAATAAAATATTATGTAGAATAATATGTTTTATGCCTCTTCAGAAATCATTTTAGCTTTCCATTGATCTATTTATTAGCAGGTAAACCAAAAAAGTAACAAAGTATTTAACCCTGGGGAAGCCACGGGGTCATATATGACCCTTCCTTTTATTTCTGCCTTACACTCAACCCACTCATCAAAGTTAAGAATATTTTTTTGCTTTTTACGGCCCATTCTACCATATAAGACCCAGTAACAGTGACATTTAGTGATTACTGACTGAATTAACCAGATTGTTTTCCACAATAAATATGGCCCCCAAC
>JAODKE010000101.1:28383130-28400478 GCA_026779605.1 Mormyrus hasselquistii | reverse complement strand
GTGCCATTAATACAGGTAACTAGTGGAGGACAGAGGAGCCTCTTACAGAAGTTACAGGTCTGCGAGAGCCAGAAATCCTGCTTGTTTGTAGGTGACCAAATACTTATTTTCCACCATAATTCTCAAATAAATTCTTTAAAAATCAGACAATGTGATTTTCTAAATTTTATTTTTTCTTCTGATTTTGTCTCTCATAGTTGAGATATACCTATGATGAAGGCCTTTCTCATCTTTTTAAGTTGGAGAACCTGCACAATTGGTGGCTGACTAAATACTTTTTTGCCCCACTGTAATGTCACTGTACCCAATAACTAAGGTTCCGAATTTTTGGTTTGTATCTTTGGTTTCTGGGATTTGGAGGGTTTAAAAATAGGATGTGGCCCTTACTAAACAAATGATGCTATAAATCATTACATTTGAACCAAATTATATTTATCAAGCCATATTTTATTGCAAACATTCATTCTGGAAAACCAAGTTGTACGATAAAACCAACTGCAATATCAGGAAATGAAAAGCTTTGAAGAAATGGAGTCTAACATAAGAGTATGAACGATGCACCGATGTCTCTTTCCAAATGCGATGGAAGTGTAAGCTGCCTGCCAGCTGGTGTAAGTGGAGAATCAATGATCTTCAGCATATGTGCAAGAGAGACCCAATATACATTCAACAGACACTGGACCCAGGAAGCAGAACTTGGACACTCTGCAAGGTAGGGTGAAATGATATGGCAGGAGCAGCTAATCTTATCCACAAAGGGCCAGTGAGTATACAGGCTTTTGGGACAACCTTTAGCTCAGCTGTTCAAACCCAGATGTGAGAACTCTTCAGCCAATTAATCCTCTTATGGAAGAAATTATCTTATCACTTCCCAGGTTGAACTACTCAAATTAAACTCTGGACCTTGCAGATGGTGAGGAAAGTTTTCTCAGAAATCCAGCACAGCGCTCCAGCCACATTCTGGTGAAAGCACACCACACACAAAAATCAGCAGGTTGATATACTCTAATACTAATTTCCCTATAAGGAGTTCTAAGCCCTGATTGGTTAAACCATGCTCAAGCAAACGTACATAATTCTCCACCTCTATTTGTCTACTCTAGCATCAGAGTGTTCACCTCTCTCCCATCATCTGCCCAATTTGCTTGATTCTCACATGATATACCAGTTTCCCATCCCCCTTTGGGCCTCATCTGAGTCCCACACACAATTCTGTCCATCCAGCCTAGGAAGGAAGACAAAAATATAAGCATTAGAGAAACTCCATTCCCAACTGGCCAAAAGGTGTGGCCCAACTTCGAGTTCCATGCCTGGCATGGCTCACAAACTACAAATCAATAAGGAGAACTATAAAACTATAGTACCTAAATGAAGACTAAGAATAACTCTTTTGGGTACACTACCATATAACATACTGTGTATACCATATTGCAACTACATCCTAGGCCTAGACTCCCTTAAACCTAGTTATTGTCTGCAGATGTTCCGTTCTGTCTGTTTCTCAAAGGTCTCTTAGCCTACAGAGCTGTGGCCTGGCAAAAGGCAGAGCCTTATTGCGAAACATCCTCTCCATGCCTAAAGCCTAAGATATAACAGACTTACTATGCCTCCCTAGCCTGGCCTTTTAGTTTCCTCCCAGTAGATTGTTGGATTGTGCTTCTGTAGCCAGGGATGTCCAACAATGACACCGTCTGCCAATGGAAGAAGCATCAGTAGTTAGATCTCTTAATGGTGCAATGCTCCCACCTACAGGATCAGTGGGGCAGTATGATGCTTGACGACGTGAGCCGTCCACAATTGAGACATTCAGAGAGGTAGTCAGGTTTCAGCAGGATTGTGTTTTGCTGGACTAACTAGGCATCAATGAAAATTTTGGAAGCCCCAGAATTGAGCTTCTATTTGCTTCCCGTCCCAGGACAACATTAATGGAACCACTATGTCATGACCTGCTCGTCCGACCCTCCTGTGTGCACGCCCCCGCGTTACCTCGTTAATAAACCTTGTTCATCCGCATTAACGGTTTCCTCGCCTGCTCCCTTGCACGCCTGCCGACCAGACGTAACACACTATCTGTTTTTGAGCGATACTAAGCAGACACAACATTGGGTATGAGGGAGACCAGGGTTTTAAAGGGAATTCCCCAGTTTTTCCCACTTGGGTTAATCATACTGGCACTTCCCAGCAGCACCAATTCTACTCACTTTCACAGGTAAAATTTAGCCAAACTGTTTCTTTCCTTTCCCCACTTCTTGTGAGGTGTTCATCTGAACCAATTAAGCATTACAGTTGTTCTTTGTTTTAATACCCATTTCAGTCAACAGTTTTTCACATACTAAGATTTTCTACATTTGCATGTTACTTAACATTTACTAAAAATACACTCAATATTCTATGCAAATACATTTTTTACAGCATAGTCATCATTTGAGTACCTTTATTAGCAGTTATAACAGCTGAGAAATTGTCAGGCATTCTTTGCACAAGGGACATTCAATACTGCTCTATTTCATGGGATGAAACAGTTAACTAGTGCATTTAAAGTTAAAGGACAGCCTAGGATTTCACTATGATATCACCACACAACCAGTTAATTGGATGTCAGACATGTACTGCTACATACTCTTTCCATGTTAAAAAGGAAACTTGTTTTATTTGACTTGTATATCCATTCATACTTGATCACTACAGTGCTTAACAAGAATAAAAAATCTACAGTTTATGTTACTCTTCCAGTTACTCCTGGGCATACCACTTTTCATGCAGGGGAGGGTTCAAGAAATGGAATTCTGCTGGTATTTGAAGGGGTATTTGATCCCTAAACTAAAAAAAAAGATGTTTTAGAGCGGCTTTAGTGCTATCTGCCATGACTAGGGAGAGGAATGAGCAGAAGGCAGGAGTTTGGGGCAATGCAAGGCGTTTGTTCAAGCAAAACTGAACAAGGGCAGAGTCATGCATCATGCTTGGAAAAACAAAACCTGTTCATGCTAGCTTTCCAGGCAGCGAAATGTAATGAGGAGAGGGGTGAACAAGTGCCTCCGGGCTGTGACAAAGTTCTTGGTGAAAGGTTTGCATCCTTTCACTACAGTAGAGCAAAAAAGCTTTTCGGTAGGTACTGGTAGTGGAATGCTTTCATTAGTTTTGTATGTCAGTACATTGTAAAGCAGATGCGTAACATTAAACTAGGGTGTTGTCCACTTTGGGAGCATTAGTAAGTTTAACATGTTCAAGCTAACCAGGTCTGATTACCTGTTCACAAAATTATAATCAGTGATAAATCAATATCTGATTATTTTACAGTGATTAGGAATTGATAAGGGAATTGATAAAGAACCAGATTGATAAGAAAAATCCATGATAGCACCGACGTCAATAATTTCTTAACGATTCCCCTCCTTATGTGTGGCAAAGAAAAACAAAAAAAGTTATTCTGTCACTTCTAACTTTATACTTTTTATTTCTATAGGTCATCCTTTTATGTAAATATAGCCGAAATCACAGCACGTCTGTTGTCTTTAAATGATATGTGTTGTAGCACCGGGAGGACAGAGGCATTATGAGCATAATGAAGAAATAGAAGACTTGCTAGCCGGAACAGAAAATGCTTTTTATTTTAGTCTTAAACAGGACCCAACGAGAACTGAACTCTAACACCATAACAATAACACAAACAGTGAGACGCTAAACTGTAAAGTACATATATGGCAGATATTTATACACAGCTAAGGACACGCGAGCATCGTACCAGGGTGCACACAAGATATGGGCAAACATATGCATAACAATAGGGAATGCATCTACCACCATAACAATATAACAGGGCTATTTACAATTACAGACAGGGGCTACTTACAATTGCCCACAAGGATGCCGGGATATGCTAACCCCGCTAGCACTACACTGACCACTAAAACAACAGTTAAATAAACTTCAGGTGATTAAGTATAAATAAAAATTATATTTATGTAAATTTTTCATAACTGGAGTATACCAATCAGCTTCAGCAGGGAGATCACACTTTCTGACAGGTGCCATTAGTTGTGTCCCCATAAAATTCCAGGAAAAAAGCAGTGATACAGCAGTCAAATAGATTTCAAGGGACTTATAAATAAAAATTATAAATCAAAAATGTAAAGATTTCATAACTGAACATAACATAAAAGATATTATGGAGTTTGCGGGGATCGAGTGAGGAAAGCTCTAGTTTTTCCTTAAAAGGTGCTTTTAGCTGCAGTCACATCCAAAAAGAATTTGGAGAGTACGGTAGGAAGACGGAGCCGCATCAAGTTTAGATTTCCTCCATGTCCTTTTCTGCTACCCGCAATTCTCTTCGGTTGCTGTGCAATGCAGCCGAAAGACAAGGAGTAGGGCGAGTTTTCCTGGGGTGAAAAGACAGTGGGCAGAGGTGAACCTTTCGTGTCACCTCCCCTTTTGCCCAGACGACGTTGCTGGCCATTTCGTTTTCCCTGTGCCCAAGTCCTTCATGTTTCCCCAGCTCCCTGGATTACTGCATGGTGCTAAGGGCTGACTGTGCGGCTACTAACCTGTCATGTCCAGCTGCTTGTTATTGTATTTAGTAGATTTGTTCCCTAGAGTTTCATTTGTATTAGTTTTTCTAGTTCCCGAGTCTAGTGGTTTGCATTCTGTATAGTTGTTTTTGTTTCCCGTTGGTTTTGCTTTACCTGCCTTTGTTATTTCCCTGATGTTTAGATTGTTTCCTCCTCTCTGAGTTCCTGTTAAAGATCAACACCCAGCAGCAGGAAAAAGTTGCCTGGAATACGGACAACAGACTATTACAGGAGAAACACTTCAGAACAGCGGTAACGTTAATGACAAGACTCGGGAAACAAACTGGAATGAGGACTAAATACAAATGGACTGATGACAGGCAACAAGAAACAGCTATTCCTCGTGCCTATGTGGAAGCAGTGTTGGGTGGGGCGGCCCTGGCCTCGCTCATCCTGGCTGTGGTACTGCTCTGGCACCTGATCACAGATGCTGAGGTGTGCAGTGGGCTGACGCCGCTGCTTCTGCTGCTCACCGCCACGGATCTCTTTTACCACCATGAGTATACGTGCATTACCCAGCGTGTTCTTTGGGGGCCACTCTACGCCCTGTGCTTTGCCTGCCTCACCTATGCTGGTTGGCATGAGGCACCCATAGCCCCAGTGGATACTCACTGGTAGGCCTAGCAGTGGCCTTGGCCATATTGGATCCTGAATGGATCTTTTTGATTAATGTGGTGCATCAGGCCCGGCCAGCCTCATTATGAAGCGCTAGACTTCATACTGAACTGCACCTACGTGCTGCTGGCTGCAGCATATGCAAGAAGCAGCTGCAGGCTAAGTGGAGGGCTGCATGGTTTCTCGTCACATGCATGGGTTCCGCCCTGCTGTGGGCGGGCTGGATGACTTTTCACCTCCATGGCAAGGTTGCACTTGGCCTATCCGACTGGGAAGACCCTGTGCAGGCGGTGGTGCCACGCCTGCGCCACCAGCTACTGCTGCTATTTCACGCAGCTCCCGAAACTCATGCCTACCTGCGCCCATCTGCACCCTGTTTAAGGGAAGCCAACAACTCAGTATTTTATTTTTACTGTGTTGACCTGCTGTGTTTGTGTATTTGAGAGAGTGTAGCCCTCACAATTTCCTTCCACCCTCAGATGCAGCCTGTCCTGGAGGTCACCAGCACGGCTCCAGGGACAACAGCATCGAGCAGCCCACTGAGCTGGTTATTGTGAACGAGGAAGCAGTAAGTGCAGCTTCTCATTCAGCAGCTAACAGGGGTGCATGTATACAAAAAGTACCCCTCTTGCAATACCAATCAAAACATTCAAGTGTTACCACTGATCCGCTGAAGGATGTTTTCATTTCATTAAAATACCTGTCTCTCACACCTACAGAGGAAGGTGGCTCTGGTGAATCTTAGGGTGGGAGGGGAGACGACGACTAGTCCTCAGACTACCTGATGGACATCTGAATCCCATTTCTTTGCTGCTGTTGTCATTGTTTTCTGACACTTCATTACTAACAGGAACTGCTGCACTTTACAAAGCTTGCTTAAAAGTCTTCCTAAAGCGAGAGCAGCACAATTTTGCACCATGTTAAGTAATGTATAAATAAATTTAAGGTAAATTATTGATTGACAGTATTATAAAAAGCTAAGCAATACATAAAATTACATAATATCAAAGGCATAAATTATGGGGTGTTCTAACTCCCAATAATCATGCCTCAGTGTGACCTGCCTGCTGAAGTCGATTGGGACACCCCAGTTCAGAATCCTTTACATGATTATAAATATGCATTCAAGTCATTTGAAGTCTTTTTGATTGCTGTGTCAACTTCCAACACTATAAAAAAACCTGTTTTTACGGAAAAACACTGGCAGCTGTGGTTACCAGGATAATTCTGTAAAAAATGCAAAATGTGTAAATTTAATAGCATAAAAAAAATGTATAAATTACAGTTTAAACCTGTGAATTGTGCACTGTATCTCTGCTTAATTAGCACGACAATTACGCTATTAAACCAAATCTTTCAGTAAGATTTACATCCAGTTAATCACTTTTTGTACACTGAATCCCATTCAATTTCACTGAAAAATACCAAACATTATTTAACGGCAAGCGCCTCATTAAAGTCATTTCACTGTATTTTGCTAAATTCCATTCAAAGGTTCGTTTATAACGTTTTGTAACATGATTTTTTTTACAGTGAAAGCAACATCTAAATACTGTAATTTTTAAAACCAAAACCATAAAATCCTGTTCTATGGCTATAATATTAATGTCAAAGCTAACCTTCATCCATCCATCCATCCATCCATCATCCACCGCTTATCCAAGGTCGGGTCACGGGGGGCAGCAGTCTAAGCAGGGAAACCCAGACTTCCCTCTCACTGGCCACTTCAGCTCCTCCAGAGCTCAGATGCCCGAGCCAACTCATCTGGCTCCTCTCGATGCGGAGGAGCAGCGGCTCTACTCTGAGTCCCTCCCGAATGACTGAGCTGCTCACCCTAAGGGAGAGCCCAGCCACCCTGCAGAGGAAACTCATTTCGGCCGCTCATACTCACGATCTCGTTCTTTCGGTCACTACCCATAGCTCATGACCAAAGGTGAGGGTAGGTAGATCGACTGGTAAATTGAGAGCTTTGCCTTTTGGCTCAGCTCTTTCTTCATAATGACAGACTGATGCAGCTCTCACATCACTGCGGACGCCGCACCGATCTGCCTGTCAATCTCCCGTTCCATCCTTCCCTCACTCATGAACAGGACCCCGAGATACTTAAACTTCTTCACTTAGGGAGAACCCCCTCCCCGACCCAGAGAGAGCATTCTACCCTTTTCCAGCTGAGGACCATGGTCTCGTATTTGGAGGTGCTGATTACACATCAAGCATTTTAAAAATTGAAGAGCTAATCTGTTGTCGTCGAGTACAATGGTTCGACCCACAATGATCATCAACCATCTTGAAGAATAGCAGGATCGTCCTTATAAAAACAATACAATTAGAGACAACAGAAAACAGTTTTATCAAAATTAAAAACAGTGCTTGAGTATTTGAGGCATTTCACTAATTTTTAAATTTTCCATTAACTTGCTTACCATCAATACAGAAACCAGTGTATGTGTCAGTTTCGGAGAAAGAATGTAAAGCCTTTTGAGGCCACAATAACTAATGTTAAGACCTTACAGTAACACACAATATACAACATGAATTTGTGTCCATATAGACAGAAACAGGACTAAACAGTAGAAAGAATCGAGATACAAAAGACAGAATTGAAAAAAATCCAACAAAGGAAAGAAAAGGTAACTCACCACACACAACGATTGGAGTCAAGGGAACTTGGTACATCTGCACGTCCTCTGCCAGACATGTGTCCTCCACATAACAAAGCATCACATCTTCCTTCTCAAAGTAAGACAGCAGAAGCAGGACCATCTCTTTAACGTCTTCAGAGAAACCAGTCAGCTCTCCCCTCACCACTTGAAATTTTGTCATAGCCTGTAGGAACTTTTTGTTCTTGTGCATGCAAACAGTTTTCATGTAGTTTAGAAGCTATTTCCCCTTCAGACCCAGATTGCGTATGAATGTGTCTTGCAACTCAGTTCTGGCGAGTTCCATAAACTGAACTGCCATGCCAAGTTTAAACCAAAATGGCCACTCTTCCCCAAGGTATTTTATATCTTCCCCCCTGGTTAACTTGTTTACACTGTGTGTATAAAGTTGACTACATTAGTAGTTTGACCTCTTCTGGAATTACCAGAGTTTGCCTAGACATATTTTTCAGCCTTTCTTTATTCTGCTGCTGGCTCTCTGCAGTCGCTCCAAACGGAAGGAAATTTAGATCCCAGTGGATGCAACCATAAGAATCCTGGATTGCTGCTCTCTTTTGTGGAAGAATTTCATTTGAGTCGGACTCATCAGTACCATGCTTTCATTTTCTGATTTTTGGGATTGTACAGCGCTTCACGTTTTCTATCCTATTTTGCAGTTGCTTAACAAGAGAGTAGGAGCCTGTCCCAATAATATCCCCATCTATTATGTCTTGCAGAGATTTTTCCCACCATCTTTTTGGCAACTTCAGTGGAGTGCCTTCTGCTTATGCAAGAAGTAGTTCTCATCATCTCACTAACCACACTCCATATCATCTCCCTCCTCATTCGTGGACTTGGTCGTTTCCCTCTCTCCAATGCCTGCATCGGTTCCTCTGGGAATATCTCCCATGGAATCATAAATGTTTCAACCCTGTCTATATCAGGGCTTTGACAGCTGCTTGAAGATGTTGAACATCTGGGTGAAAGACTGCAAAGACGGAAAAGGTCCTGGCGAGGCACCACCAGATGAACCCTTGGATTCAGCACTTTGGCCTGCAAAAACACACGAACTATTTTAAGATGCGAGGGGGATATAGGGCTCTCAAAAGGAACAAACAGGCACACTTAGGTTTGCTTCTAATAATTAGAAGTAATACAAAATAACCTTGCATTAAAATCGATACCAAAATACTGGATCAAAGGCAATGCAAAATAATCCCATATCACAAGTGATATCCAATAATATTATAGCCTATATCATTAATAATAATAATAATAAAACTGCCAATACCAGAGATTATAGGCATGTATAAAAAGTGACCGTAAAACATGCATACACAGAAAGTACAAATTGATATTATTGTTATTGTGATTATAAGTAATACCATCAATGATTGAATCAATACATTGACACTAAAAAGCCATCCACACTCGGGCGTGCCATCATCACCGACTCAGACTGGGGAGCCCTTTTCAGTCCTGGCAGGAGACCAACACGTGAGTCATCAGAAAGTACCGGGCGATGCAAGCTATATCCTACAGCCGAGCTCCAGTCAGTACTGAGTTTTCCCCTTCCTTTATACTAATTTTTGGCCGCTGCGTGCGGGCAGGGGACGAGCTGGCCAGGCTCACCCCACCCCTCAGGCAGGGTGTTTGTCCAATTCCCAATTTTGTCTGAGTAAGATAATTAGATAAGTATCCTTCGGCAACGCTTTCCCTTCCTTTCTGCCGTTGGGCACAGCATCAATCAAAAGAGGAACGAGCAGTGCTTTCTTTTTCCCTTTGAAGACTCTTCACATGAGAAGACAAGGCAGGTGTCTCATAAACCAACCAGTTGTGCGCAAAACATATTGAGCAACACCCTTTCCTCGGCAAGCCCCTCTAATGCCCAGCACCCCTGGTATGCATCCTAGAGTAGGGTAAGCATCCCAGAACAAGGATTCTTTTCCACGAGATAAGGATACTCTGAAACCAGTCATTTGTGAAAACAACTTATATAAGTAATCAGAGAGGGGGAAAAAAAAAAAAAATCATGCTTTTACAGTCTAACCTGAATACAATAATATTATAGGTGAATCATGGACGACGTATTTGAATCTCGGGATGATTAGTCCACACACGATCAGAATTAATCAATACTTCAATCACCTCATATATATATGACAGTAACAGGATAATGATTAATTCTAGGCAATGTAGTCATCCGGAAATTCGTCCTAATACACCAGCACAAAAAGATTCGGGAAGATAATGTGACTGTCTTTGTATTTTGGACTGATATTTAAGGTAGGCTACATTGAGGACTGGTTGCAGCCTGTACTGCAATGCTTCATTTATTTTTCAGCTTCCAGGCAGCAAGAACTTTTCTGGCTTGAACGGACTTCAAAGCCGTCACAAATCAGCTTCCTCAATAAATTGAAAATTATCATATGTCTCCAGCCCAAAGGATTGTAAGGTCTCCTCTATAATGTCTTTTGAGACCTCTGGAAGGTTGGGTAAAACCTCAGTAATTGCAGCGTGTAGAAATGTCTGTTTCAAGTCAGTCAGTTCTGCAGTCAAGGAAGACTGATATCAGTTTAACATCAAAAATGAATGATGAAGAAGTAGTTAAGATATTGAATCAAGCAACACTGTACACAAACTATTGCGATAAGAGGCACCCTTACTTGGACAATATAATGTGAAAAATAAGTTCCTTTACTTTCAGTACATTTAAAAGGAATAACTGGTCACATTCCTAGTAATTTCCAGTAATTTTAGACCAAAGTGGCGAAAATGAGTTCAGAGTTGACAGTGCATGGCTTTATGAGAGCATCGAATCCTTTGTACTTGAATTGCTTGATGTGCCGGTTCAAAAGTAAATTTGTAAGCCAATTCTTTTTAATGAAATACTTCAAGTACAGTGCAACATCATAGGATAAGACGCCCTGAAATATGTCATGACCTAAACAAGGCGGGAGACAAGGCTGGCATACATGAAAAGATTTCAAAGTAATGAAAACAGAGTTTACCTTTATGCCTTTTGATGTCTTGGTTGACTCCAGTTTGTAGATCACCAACAACAGAATCGTGACTTTCAGGGTTGCTCTGTGGACCACAAACAATTGAGTCTTTGTGCAGACTTGCAAACAAATTTATTACTCAAACAAATTATTGGTTTTTTGATAATGTGCTCCTTTGTTTATGCTGCCAGCTTGCTCTGCCTGACTTTTTGTTTATAGTTCTGACACACTTCTGGCGTGGACGCGTTTTTTTCAGGGGCGTATCCCCATTAGCTAATACGTTTTTGACTGACAGGTCTGTGCCAGATATATTTTTAATTAACAGCGATACTGGACATTCACAATCTAAACTAATTTTTACTGGATCTGACAATAAAATTACTATACATTGTATTGTGCTAAATTAAAAGTAAAGTTAAGCTTTGCGATGTAATTTAGCTTTTACTTAATTAACGTTAGCTAACTTGCAAGCAATACATTTTACTTTTGAGATGACATTTCTTTTGCTTCAATGAGAAGTTTTGCTTGATAATATCGGCACAAATATGATTCCATACAGGTCGCCCCTCCTCCATGTTCCTTAATGTGGGATATAAGCTCTATCACAGTCTGAAATTGGCGCTCGCAGAGCGAAATGGCGCATTTAAAATTTTCTGCAATGGATGTAGGAGTGACAGAGGATCCAAGCATATTGGGAACTCGATACAAATGAGCTGTATAAGTGCGAAACGTCCGCTTGCAGTCAACGCCATGGCATTTAAAAAAAGCAATGTGGTTCGTTCCTGTGAATTCTACAGTGGAGCACATAACCCCTTACTGTCTGTAGTGGTTTGCTGCAATAACAGAAGGTAATCATTCTTAGCTAGCTATAGCGACAGCTATTAAAACTGCCAATTTAAATACACTCCATGCACATAAAAAACGGCATGGAAAAAACACCCACCAGGCTAAATATCCTCCAGTCAGTCAGCGTTATTTTTAACTGCAAAATATATTCTTGGTTACAAACAGCCTAGTATTTTCTAACACCAAACGGTCGAGTTTAAGGGATATTAACTGTTAGCTTACCACTGCAAAAGGTCGTTCTGTCGTTATTCTTCAGTTCATCGCGTAGATGGGCGCGTGTAATTGTCAGCCACGAGGAAAATTACTTAGTTAATTTCGTTGCTCCGGCGACAATTAAATAAACAGAAAGAAAGAAAACGAGTAGTAGGAAGCCTACTTCGGCTCAGTGAGTTTGAAATTCGCACACACAGCAGTTAATATTGGCGGGAATGTAAAACGTAGTCACGCCCAGCATTACGTCATTAATTAGATCCGAAAGCGCCGTCGTTAAGGCTCTGCACACACTGTGCGATTTTTCCAGTCGTTTTGTAAACACCCAGCTCAAATTGTACGACTAAATCGCATACGATGAAAAGGCAAAGCTCACGATTTATGTCCGTACACTATACGGTCCGATACTCGGATGCTCACACTAGACGAGCAATATGAACACGTACCCGGAATTGTAAACGTCGAAAAAGAAGTAGCAGAAGAAGAACCCTAGTGGGGATGCTTACCAAAGCGAAACTCGCTGCTCTGACCATTTAACACTATCATGTGTTAAACTGCAATACATTGGTTTTTGTATTACAATATTTCTGCATTTAAACTACAGGAATAGGTAATTTCTACAAAGAAATATGTTTTTTTTTGACATGTTCTTTACTTTAAAATGAACAGTTATCTGACTAAATATTATTGTAAATTAGACGTTTTTCTATTTTTCCATTTACAGTTTTCAATGTCATGGTTTAACAGCACTTTGTTAATTCTATGAACATTTTCTACAGTGTGGAATTTAATGGGGTCACAAAAACTGACATCAGCTGTTAGAACATGTGACCTGCCTGCTGAAGCTGATTGGTATACCCCAGTTAGGAAATCTTTGCATGATTATAATTTCTATTTAAGTCATCTGGAGTCTATTTAAGTGCTGTGTCACTGCTTTTCCCTGGAATTTTATGGGGTCAAAAAAATTTGATAGCAGCTGTTAGAAAGTGATCTGCCCGTTGAAGCTGATCCGTATACTCCAGTTATGAAATCTTTACAGATTTATGATTTCTATTTACAATAAGTCATCTGTTTCAGAGAGTTTTATGTTGCGTTTTAAGAGCTTTTGAAGGTGACGGTCATCGGTAATATAAAAGGTAATCCATGCTAAAAAAAAGTCTGCTCCATTTTGATGCAGCTTATTAGACAATAGTGGTTTTTAACAATGGTGCTGGCTGTCTTTTGGGGGTCTTGCAGTCTGGATTAGTTTGTGTTGCTTTTGTGACTTGTGATGTGTTCTGCACAGTTTTTAATGGACCCATGCCTATTCCATCCATAAAATTATTGTTCTTTGTTTCAGTGATGGCATTCATATTATTATTGGTGTTCTTCATCCACCTCATGTTCTCCTTGGTGGATGCCAGGTTTGCAGAGGATAAGGCTATTCCTCGTGGCTGTGGGTCAATCCTGAAGAGGCCCTACATGGCCATATGTGATGTGGACGTAGTGTGGGGCGTGACGGTGGCAGCGGATGGTGCGGCCCTGGCCTCGCTGATCCTGGCTGTGATGCTGCTCTGGCACCTGATCACAGATGCTGAGGTGCGCAGCAGGGTGGCGCTGCTGCTTACCGCCACGTATCTCTTTCACCACCGTGAGTATGCATGCATTGCCCAGCGTGCTCCCTGGGGGCCACTCTTCGCCCTTTGTTTTGCCTGCCTCACCGTTCATGCTGTGCGGCTGTGCTGGTTGGCATGAGGCACCCATAGTCCCAGTGGTTGCTCCCTGGTAGGCAGTGGCCTTGGCAGTACTAGATCCTGAATGGATCTTGTTGATTAATGTGGTACATCAGGGCCGGCCAGCCTGTCAATATGAGCCACTAGACTTCATACTGAACTGCACCTTCTGGGCCTTCTACTGCTGGCTGCAGCTTATGCAAGAAGTAGCTGCATGATTGCTCGCCACTCGCCTGAGTTCCGCCCTGCAGTGGGCGGGGAGGATGATCTTCCATCTCCATTACTAGGTGGTGCTTGGTGCTTCAACTGGGATGACGCTGTGCAGGCGGTGGTGCTGGTGTTGCAGGCTTGGCTGCTGCTGCTTCTTCATGCTATCCCTGAGACGCATGCATACCTGCGGCCGTCTGCATTCTGTTCAAGGAAGGCCAGCCTTGAAGACATTCCCCTGTCCCACCAGTACTGTGGAGGGAACCAGGGATTGTTGTTTGATGCCAGCAAGTCAGGTATGGTACTTTCTTTTTACTGCTATGCAAGAAGCAGCTGCAGGCTAAGTGGAGGGCTGCATGGTTTCTCGTCACATGCATGGGTTCCGCCCTGCTGTGGGCGGGCTGGATGACTTTTCACCTCCATGGCAAGGTTGCACTTGGCCTATCCGACTGGGAAGACCCTGTGCAGGCGGTGGTGCCACGCCTGCGCCACCAGCTACTGCTGCTATTTCACGCAGCTCCCGAAACTCATGCCTACCTGCGCCCATCTGCACCCTGTTTAAGGGAGGCCAGCAACTCAGGTATGGTACTTTATTTTTACCTACTGTGTTTGTGTATTTGAGAGAGTGTAGCCCTCACAATTTGCTCCCACCTTCAGGTGCAGCCTATCCTGGAGGTCACCAGCACGGCTCCAGGGACAACAGCATTGAGCGGCCCACCGAGCTGGTCGTCATTGTGAACGAGGAAGCAGCTAACGCACACACACACTGAAGCAACCAAAACAATGAACTGAAAATATGGATTTGGTTTCTGGGCTTCACCTGACAAAAGCCTAAACACCGTGGGGGTCACATCAGAACTGAGATGCACCCCCACCAGTCCAGATTACATAATATTGTTACAGGGGTGCATGTATACAAAAGTACCCCCTTTTCAATACCAATCAAAGATTTCAAGTGTTACCACTGACCTGCTGAAGGATGGTTTCATTATATCTAGTTATATATCTTTCATTATAGTACTACAACCTCACTTTAATTCTGTGTCTTTCTCTTTGGTAGTCAAATTTGGTAGTCTTTCAGTGCAATAGCCTAACAAACATGTGCAATATTCCAATTTTGTGTACAATATATTGTCTTAATATTATTTCTGTGAAATAATTCACTCACTCACTGCTGGCCCAGACCATGCGCTCTATATCCTGTATCTGCATATGTACACAGTGTGTATCTACATTACTTACTGCGTCCTGCAATTGGTGTGTTTGCTGCTTTTCTTTATTTTTATTTTATATATTTTTTATTGTCTCCTCCACCGTCTCTCTATTTTATAGAAATGACTCTGAGATATACGTACAGTGTACTTGTACTGACCTGTACCTCTGCAAATGGCAATGAAGATTATCTATCCATCCATCCATCCAGCTATCTATCTCTCTATCTGAATACCTGTCTCTCACACCTACAGAGGAAGGTGGCTCTGGTGAATCGTAGGGTAGGAGGGGAGAGAACTAGTCCTCAGACTACCTGATGGACATTTGAATCCATTTTTTTTCTGCTGTTGTCATTGTTTTCTGAGACTCCATCACTAACAGGAATTCCTGTACTTTATTACACAGAGCCGTCTGTGAAGCTGAGGAGGGACATCCAGGCTTCTTTGGTTCCTTTGGACTAAGCCAGCCCACTGCAGTTGATGTTAAAAATAAATATAACATGTATGAAAATAAATAATTATGTGGAGCTTTTTTTAGCTAAAGGGTGAAAACTTTTTTCAATTATTTATTTATTGGTTTCAATGGGTGTTAACGAAAAACAAATCAACAAGCAAACAAAAACACACAGATTAATATCACTTTGCAGGATCTTGTAGATGAGTATACAGGGCTCCAGAGTCTTCAGAGTCTGTCCAATTTGTGGTTTAGATTATATGTCATTTTTTCCATTGGGAAACGACGGATATACATGTCAACCACATATTAACAGTGGGAACATAAGGGGTCAACCAGCGAAGTAAAATACATTTTTTTGCCAGAAACAAAAGAGTAGTGAGCATATTTTTTGCTTCTTGATAATATTTTGGATTACAAAATGAACCTCTTTTCAGAACTGCTGTAAATGTACACAAGACCAGAACAAATGAAAAAATGACCCAATGTGTGAATTGCACTTATAACACAAGTTTAAAGTGTTAGGAAACATTTTGTGTAGTAGATCTGGTGTTTTTTCAAACAGGTTATTTTCAATCCTAAATTCCTATTTGAATCTGTGGTTAGAGTAACACAGAATTCTTCATTAAACTCGCAAGTCCCGCAAGCTCGTAAGAGTGATGGCTTTATTACGTTTTTTAATGGTAAAATAACTAAGATTAGACATCTTTAGCTACTTACGGCTGCCAGCCTCCTGCTAGTCTTATGCCTATGAATAATGAGACCTTTGAATCTTTCATTCCTATAAAACACTCAGAACTTTTGAGCTATATTTCCTCCTGTAAATCCTCTACTAGCCTCGTAGACCCAATTCCTACAAAATTCTTCAAGGAAATTGCACCGCAGATTAGAACAACCCTGTTAAATGTGTTAAACTCATCTCTTAGGCTTGGATATGTTCCAAAACCTTCTTAAAATGGCTGTTATTAGACCCGTCCTAAAGAAACCAAATCTTGAACATAATGTGTTAGGAAACTATAGACCTATCTCAAATCTAACTTTCATTTCAAAGATCATGAAAAAGGTTGTGGTCCGTCAATTATCTTCTTTCCTGGAGAAAAATAATACTAATGAATTATCAGTCTGGCTTTAGACCAAACCATAGCTTCTGACTGAGGCTGTATATCTCTGTTGGTATTACTAGATTTAACTGCAGCATTCGATACTGTGGACCATGAAATCCTCTTGGACTAGTTAGTATGTGTAGTTGGCATTGCAAAGACAGCACTCTCTCGGTTCCGCTAATTTTTAACTGATCGCTATCAGTATGCCCATGTGAACAATGAATCATCCAAGGTCACCAAAGTCAAATATGGTGTCCCACAGAGATCAGTACTGGGCCCGCTACTGTTTACCCTATACATGCTACCTCTTGGTAACATTATTAGAAATCATGGTGTTGAGTTTCATTGTTATGCAGATGATACACAGTTATATATATATCTGTTAACCCTGATGATACATCACTGCTGTCTCATTTAGAAGACTGTCTATTAGATATCCGGTGCAGGATGGCAAAAAAATTCCTAATGTTAAACACAGAAAAAACAGAAGTAATGGTAATTGGTCCCAAGGCTGCAACAAATAAATTTCACCACCTCAACATTGGTGGCTTTCCTACACAACCTAACACGGTGGTTAGAAATCTTGATCTTATAGCTGATTCAGATATACACCATGTTCCAAATTATTATGCAAATCACATTTAAGTGTCATAAAGATGAAATATTTTGTTTTTCAATTAAACTAAATGTATGGTATTGTGTCTCAGAGCTCTTTGGATCACTCAAATCAATCTTGGACACCTGTGATAATTAGTTTGCCAGGTGAGCACAATTAAAGGAAAAA
>JAODKE010000101.1:28348849-28361145 GCA_026779605.1 Mormyrus hasselquistii | reverse complement strand
CATCGAAAAGGCATGTGATGTTTTAAAATATATGGCTTGTTTACCTCAAGAGCTTTGTAAAAAGACACGAAAACAACGGCGAAACCGTGTACAAATCAGCGCGCGACAGGGGAAACATATGGGAAATTGAATTGTAAACAGCGACGCACAGTACAACAATACCCACAACTGACTTAGGAGGACATGGACTAATATACACAAAACAAGCTGAATTAACGGGGAACAGCTGGACACAATCGGGGAAGCACACGTGGATGATGAAGGGGCGTGGCACACACGAGGACTGGACACGCAGGATCAAAGTAAAAAGACCCAAAATTAACATTGTAAGGCGAATTATTTAAACAATATTTGTAAAAGAAGTCCCAAGCTTTTTGATCCACAAAAAGTAGATGATCACTATAACCTTGATCATTATAAGTGGGTTATTTTTTATTAATTATTAATTATACACAAATACAAAAACGCTCAGAACTGAAAGGTACTAAACACAGGAAAGGACAGGATAGCCAGCAGCACCTGTTGGCCAAATGGGGAAACAATGAACAGAATGGAACAAAGCATGGACTGAACCTGACAATGCAATTTTCTAAAATGACCATATTATTCTTTTATTTGCATAACGTTTTCTGGCATCTCTATAAATATAATTCATAATATTGTATCTATTGTACAGTATTCAAACTCTCACCAACTAATTGAACATTGAATGTGACTGCCAGAACAGTCTGTTTCTCTTTTAACTGTGAACAGAGAACATCTTCAATGCCACAAAAGTGTCCCAGTAGCAAAGGAATGAGCTGTAAAACTGCCAGTTTGAGATTCAATTCAGTTCTTGTTCTCTTTAGTGCTTAAAATTGCCAACCACAAAATATTCTTAACTGGTAAGTCCTTCACTGTAAATTAAATTCTAGGAACTTATGGAAGAAAATGTACTTTATTGCTGTATAACACTGCAGATCTGTAATAATGAACCAGTCATTGGCTTTTAAGTATTTGCTGATTTAAATTCAAATGGTAACTTTTTTTGCAGGGCAGTGAATATTATGTACAGTACTGTATTACAATAGCATATTTTAAAACTGTGTATGATTGGGTTGTTTTATTTGTTGGAGATGTTATTGCATCCCTCACAGGCTCTGCGACGACCATTATTTCCTCCTGACTGAGGTTGTATCCTTTAAGCAATTCAGCATTTGTTTAATGTTTCCATGCCATTGCGACGTGGATTGACAGCAGCCACTTTGTGACTGTTTGTGAATTGGTCTTAGTCACTACTTTTTAGTTCTCCCAGACTTAGGTGTAACTTTTAGCACTAAGGGGCTTTGTGAATTGTCCTACATTTAAGACTGACACACACATAATTTTTAGCAGTTTCTACTAAATCAGCAAGTTAGGAGTTACTTTTATCCTTAAGATGTTTTGTGAATACCAGCCCTAGCCAACAAAATAATTAAAATGGACAGGTATTCCATATGCTCACATACATCTCACATATTCTTCCTTAACAGCCACTGTAGAAAACAAAGTTACTTATTATTGTGCAGTTCTAGCTTATGAGTGAAGAACAAATAAGTTATATATGTATCTATGTTTAATAGTGAAACAATAACCTTAGCTAGGTAATCATTCAATTTTGTGTGGACTATTAGGAAAGGGTCTCTGATTACAGGTTTATGGACGATCACATAGCCGACGATGTCTTTTGGGATTCTATTACCGCCGCACTTGTCAAGGAGGCCAGAGAAAGATTCCTCAGGAAGAACAACTTGAATGACAAACTACTGGTGTCCTTCTACCACTGTCAAGAGTGTGATGAGCTATAGCATCTCTGTGTGGTTCAACAGCTGTATCTCAGCAGACAGGGAACACCCTGGAGGGTCATTTTCACTGCCCAGAAAATCATCGGCTATTCATTTCCTTCCCTTGAGGACATTTTCATCTCTCACTGTCTTAGCAGAACCACCTGCATTATCAGAGACCCTCTGAAAGATGCTACAGCCCACCATAATAAGAACAAAAAGGCTCAAAAACAGATTTTATCCCAGAGACATTATGGATGGATGGATGGATGGATGGACGATATCTCACTCAATTCGGCCTAGCCTTGAACACCTTGAACATGCGTATGACCTCACCTTTCATTGTGGTGATAACCAAGACAACGGTTTGTGAGCCGTTTGCTGTATTTTCTGACGCCACTAGATGGCGCTCTCTGTTCAAGAAACCTTTTTGCCCCAAAGCAAACCGGTTGCCTCAGAGGGTGGGGTCAGGGGTACAGCGGATGGTTCATGAAGCCTCGCTTTGCATCACTATTAGCATGTGCAATATTTTCTTAATTAGGCTGCTTCGTATATAGCGTGATACTGAATCACAAGGGTAAATACCTATAACATTTTATTTAAACGCTTTTTGTCAGTCATGTTTCTATTTTTTTGTACATTGTTTACATTTCAATTCTTTACACCCTTTTCTATTCAGTTTTATATTCAATAGTTCATATATCTAAATGTAATATATATTATATTTATATTCGCATTTATTCTGTTTATATTTTGTTTATTTTATATTCTATTCATCTTACTTCATTCTGTATTTGTATTCTTCCTGATTCTTTTCTTTCTTGCGCCACCAAGAGAAGTCTTCCGATGTCATAACTTGTGCAATGGCCGTAAAAGCATTCATTCATTCATATTGCCCACGAAATAAAACTGAGAGTTTATGAATGAATAAAGGTGAAAAAAAGCTTTTCAGCTGGCAACCTGTGCACGATATCTAAACAACAGATCTTATTCGGCATCCACATCACCAATACCATGTAACTTAATAACCCGCTAATGACAAGAAGACCTAGAATAATGTGATGTCCCGGTTTTGACTAGATCATGTTTAGCAGCCAGTGTCAGCGAAGAGCGCAAAAGGCGAATCGGTGTAGTAAAGGAATGAGTTCAGGCAGCTGGAACACAGTTTTAGCTGCTTTGTATGATCTGTGGAAAGCAGTTGTGTAGGAGTGGGTCGATTGGGAACAAACAGTATTTCCTGTTATGTTGGCTGAGAAGGAAAAAAATATTTTAACCTATATTTTAAAATATATATATATATATATGGATTTATATGTAGCGTGTCTATTGTCAACTTCTTTGTGCGTCGATACACATAACAGGCTCTTCCACAGGGAAAATATGTCGTTCCAATTACCCTTTTAAAGACCGGCGTGTTAGTTCCTCGGAGGCGCCGTGGTGACAGATAGAGGTGTTAATTGTCTTGCTTCTCGGACCTGTCTTTGTACTTTTGTTAAGGGGATTTTAAACCTACTTCCTTCTTTTTATTAGGAAAAAAGCTACCTACAATGTTAAACCTTGATTGTTCTGTGTTCCTTGAACTTTTTTCGAAAGACAATTACTTAGGCTACGTCCTAACGACTTTGGACGACTGGGATAATATGACTTTCTCAAAAATTTTTGGAGTTACAATAAATTAATTTCACATTTAATACAATACAATATTTAAATAATACGGGGCTACTTTAACATAACTATCTAGCCCTACGTAACAATATTAATATTTAATTTTTCATCAAGTATAACATTTCTCTTGGAAACAAAAAATATGAACCGTATTTAGATTGTTATCCAGAACAAGCCTAGGTGAAAATAAAAATATAGTTTTGAATGTCGGTATTACTAATAAAATTTATTCTCTACCGTTCAATTACCATTATTTATTACGGCTTAATTACGGTCTGCCTTACTTTTTTCGAGTGTCGCCGCCGCATGGTTGTAGTAGCCTATTCATCCAAATTAGTTATGAGAAAGAGTACATTGGGAAACAAAACAAACAAAAAAAAACTCACCTGCTCCATCGTCAGCTGGCGCTCGTTTTAAGGATCACAAATGTCTCCAGCTGTGCTAGTCATCCAGCGGAAGAGAATCCAGGGGAAACAGTGACCCAGAAAGATGACTGACTGGAGAGATTTGAAATTGGAAGGATTTGAACGTTAAGTTCACTCATTGGTACATAGTTCCACAATAGATGCTTCAAAGTAATTTTGAATGAAGAGAAACCAAATAAAGGACTGGTGTTTGAATTTTGAAATTTACTTTTCATTTATTGAAATGCTGCTCACTTTATTATGTTATTTTGATACTATTTATTACGCATGATTATTAACCGCGCTAAATATGAGATTGTTTTTAAACACAGAAGATTTCCATCCACCTTCCAAACACTTATCTTGGTCAGAAACCTACCCTACTTACTCAAAAAACAATGTACCGACGTGTACCTCAAAGTGTGCCGAGGTTTGTCTCTGGGGCTGTACCCTATTCAGTATTCAGTGAGAATCTTTTTAATTTAAGCCTGTGTGCCTCAGAAATTTGTATTTATTAAATACAACTATGTACCATAAATCACAAAAATATGCCTTTCACCACTGGTACAGTAATGTACGTTTTTAATAGGAGCTATTATGTCCCTTGAATAATACTAGGCCAGTAACAACTTGAAGTAGCAAAAAAGAAATAACCAGACATGCAGAGTAAATCTTTACTGTTTATTTCTGTTAGAAACATTTTCTTCTTCTTATTATTATTATTAGGTTGTTGATGTTGTTGTTATTCTTTATATGTTATTAATTCTTTTTGACCATAATGGATTAACTATTTCCAATTCATCCTCATAAAATGCAGACACAGCTCTTGTGGGTGGTCTTTGAAATACAAATGCTCTTTCAAATGAACTGCATCAGTGTAGTCCGTCAAAATCTGGTCATATCTAATTTTGTCGAATGTGTATTCCCATACATCCAAAGAGCAGTATTTTTAAATACCTGGGTGATTGGGACAAAGGAATAGCTGCCAATTTCTTTTCCAGAAAAATCTCTCAATTTGTAGTGAATGGGTTTAGTCAAATCCATCACAGATTTATAATGGTCCATTATCATGTGTGGAGAACGTATTACATCAAAAGCCTTATCAAAGAAATCAGACGTCAATAGCGATTGCTGAAGTTCTGGACAATCATAGATTTGGAATCCATTTTTTTCCTGATGATATGAGATGAATGAATCATAGTTTTCTTTGAGAAAGTCAAACAAGAACTTAATATTACCGACAGGGGTGCCGCTGGCAATTTTGGGCCCTATGACAAAATATGAGGTTGGGCCCCCCTACCAGTGTTATTATTAATAAAGCAGATCTCTGGGGGCCCCTAAAGAGCGTGGGCCCTTAGAATTGTCCCAACTTTCCCCCCCTTAGCGGCGCCCCTGATTACCGACAATATCTTGGTGGACTGACAAAAAATGGTTCTTATGCTGCAGAAAACCAACATCTTGAAGTACCATAGTTAGCAAAAGCACAGTACCCGGTGCATTCGGTAAGAATGCACAGTACTATTGTAGCCCTTCTAGTGCACCGCTAGTGGTCTGGCGTCCCCAGTAAATGCCCTGGACTCTGCACATCTACGCCTCAGGTCAGCCTAGAACTTGGGACTGGAGGAATGTTAGCTTCTGAGCAACTCACTCAACTCATTGAACTTTACAGAGACGTAGGGAGCAGGGAAACACACTTGGGATTTAGTGTTATAAGACGGAGGAAAAAGGATGGTCAGCATCACCTACTGGCCAAACGGAGACAAAACAAAAGGGACGGGGCCATGTGGGCAATGGCCATGATAGAGTGAGAATTGGTGTGTGTGTGTGTGTGCACTGTGTGTGTGTGTGTGTATGTGTACTGTGTGTGTGTGAGAACCTTTTTTCTGGAACCTGGAATTTCTGTCAGTCCCCACTGTACAAATTTTTTGATTTAATTGTAGTGTCTTGGAGGTGCTATTGGGGTGGAGCTTATAGTGATATCTTGCTGATTGGTTGACCACAAGCACCAGTGCTAACTTGGAAATTTTCTGGAAGTGCAGGGAACAGAGATAAGAGCCAAGAAAAACTGAGCAGATGGAATTATTTTTGTACCCCAGTTACATTTATTATATCAATGAATAATTTTTGCTTCCGTCTGCATATTTCTGTATCGGAAAATTTTATCTATAACCAATATAGTTTTATTCTTGTTCAATAGTTTGTACCTATAGTTTTGGGTGGAGGTGTAGTTTCCTATATTATTATGTTAAGTTTAGCCTACGAGCTTTTTTTGTCTCCCATGCTTGTTTAGCATAAAGGTCCTAGTTCCTGTTGTGCCAGTGAGAAAGTCACAAGGAACTACAAATGTTCTCAGTCGAGGAGAGCCAGGAATTAGGTTTCTGAATTCCAGTGGGAAAGTGCCTTATGAAACACTCATAAAGCATGACAACAGCAACAGTAGTCTACGCAGGGACAGACGCACTGACGGAATAACAGCTCACCCCATACCTCATGTTTACCTTTGTAAATGTATTATTTAATCTTTATGTTTTAAAAAGCATCATTTAACTTGATGTCTTTTTTTTCTCTTAAGCATTATTTCACTGTGACCTTTCCCTGTACAATAAAACATGACATAGCTATGTAATCTGGAACCCTGGAATGTCCTGTCAAATGTGAACAGTATTTAAGAGGTAATTGGAGAAAAAAAGACAACGGCAGTATGTATTTTCTCTTTCTTCCATTTGCTGCAATACTCAGTTTAACAGTTTATTGTTCTAGCAATGCCCTAACTCCTGAGGATGTCTTCAGAAAAGGGTATTTCATCAATATATCCTCAATGCCTATGCCATTTGCTATTTCTTGCCTACTCCTTGTGATGGTTTTCTTCATATAGTACTTCACAATTGACATGTCAGGTTGATAAAGAAACAATAAATCCCATGCACAACATACTCTGCAGATTATTCAAATTTTCCTTCTTGACCCTTTCTTAAAACTCATAACAGTATGTGGGAACTTGCCAATGAAGGGGTTGGTCTCTTAGCACACAAGCTTTCACATGTGATCTTATTTTTTCTCCTTTGATGAAAGTTTATGACTTTTGTATCATTAAGAAGTGGTGCATGTTCTGCCTTAAATTTACATTTCAGTGACACATGCCAAGTATTCTGGTTGGGCCAAATATATTGAACCTGGAAAGCCGTTATTACAATTGTAGCTGCAGTCTTGTGCATTGCTAATTTCAAGCAACTTGCACTAAAACTCTAATAAACAACTAACTTTCAGTTTAGTGGTTAGGTAAATGCAGTAGTTCTTTGTTGCCCCTGGCCTATGCGAGTCCTCTTCATGGAGCACTGCACTCGCATTGTGTGCTATGCTGTCATTTCATAGTGTTCTCATTATTTTATTCTTATATCTTGAAATCTTTTGATATTGTTCTTTGGCATATAAACATTTTTAGACATCGTTTGAAAAATGCTGAACGGGTAGAATATTTGACCACATACCTTTCAACTGCTGTGCACCGAGGCAACTGTCTCTGGTGTCAACTAAGAGTGACCTCTCCGTACCAACACACAAAGTCTCTGAATTTTAACTGTTTTTTGAAGGACATGTCAAACAGATAAGTTATCGTAATGTGGTGCTGGTGAGATCTGCTCATCCCGGCATGCCTCTGGAGCAGGTGTATATAGCCCTGTCTCTGTGTATTGTAAATAGCCCTTGTACTGTTGATATTAATGGTTGCATTTCCCTATTGTCGCATGTGTGTTTGCCTGTGTCTTGCCTGTACCCTGTCTGTTCCCCGTGAGTTCTTAGCTTGTATATATCTCCCACCGTGTGTGCAATTTACAGTTCCGCATCTGACCACTTTGTGTTTCTGCTGCAATAGTCGCTTTTCCCATTAAAGTTAAATGTAGGCCTATTTAAATTCAATGGTCTTTACCTTTCTATATCAAATTAGGTGAGTTAAGTTGTCTAAATACACTAATTTTCAGTAGGCTAGTAGTACTGACTTATAGATAAGCCAGTCCATGTCCCACCACCTTGTTAGTGATTAAAAATATAAATTTACCACATGCTCACGTGCAAAATTATAAATTACACCCATATATAACATTATCATGTTAATATTTATGTAATATAACAATGTACAGGTACTGCAACCATATAAGAAAACTTTACCAGAGCTGTTAAAATTCCACCTCACTGTTCATTTCATCTACAATTAACCGATCAAGCTATAAAAGTGGCATTAAATAAGCTGAACTGTCTGCACTGTGCGTCAATCAGTACACAAACTTAACATACCTTTGAATTCTTGTGTCCCCATATAAAATATCAATGCCTGCTTCTTTCAGAAGCTTTTCAATGAGCCCCTCAGTCATTAAACCCCTGAGGAACATTTTTTCACAGGCATTAGACAATTTCTTGTAGAAATATCTGAAAAAGTGATGACTTTGGTGCAGACCGATCATTATATTTGAAGATGGTGTGAGGATGAAATAGTTTCTTCCTGCCTTTTTAATACGTCATCATGCGGTGTCGCTTACTGGGTGGAGGCAAGAGTTTAAATGCTCCTCTGGGCCGCCTTCTTGGGTCTACCATTCGATGGGCTAGTTTTGTTGCCTGGTTTGTCATGTTAATGACTTGGGCTCAAGACTTGCAGGTTCATCAACGACAGTTTAAGCATCCACAAGTCAAATAAGACTGAGTTCACAAAACACTCAGCACATTAAGTTCTATAAAAATGAATAAAACCTAAATACAAGCAAATTTTGCATAATTTATTTATTGCAGTCCACCAAGAATTTAATTATTTCATTGTACATAACTTCCCTTTATCATGTTAATCTTAGCAAAGCTATGAAACTGATCACTCCTGACTAGCATTACAACTTAAAACAAGGTCTGCATTTAGAGATACTAAAAAATACTAACAAAAACAAAAAAACTAATCATAATGCAATATCGTGTGCATGCATGTGTTAATGGTGTGTGAGTGTGCCCTGCGATGGGTTGGTACCCCATACTGGGTTGTTCCCTGACTCCGGGATGGGCTCTGGACCCCCGAGACGCTGAAGAGGACAAACGGGCTCAGAAAATGAATGGATGGATAATACAGTATCAAATAAGTGCCTAATAGCTTTTACTGGGAGTCCTAGAGAATGTTATAAATATGGCATGCGCGATGTACCATGCTTTGAGGAAAAAGTGATACAGTTAGTTAGTACCTTTTCAGTTAGTTAACGGTGCATCTTTGGTCTCATAAAGCCTAACTTTGTACTCTGCAGGGTGCATTCTTGAAAAATGTACCAGTGAGTACCGGACTGTACCTGTTTCATACCCCTGTTTTTGAGTGTGTAGTCAGAAAAGGGTCCAAGGCAGAGGTAACATCTCTGTGGAATATCAGTCTATTGCACGTATACAAGTATAAGATGCTCAGTCCCATCAGATCAGATTTGTAATGAAACTTTTAATTTTTAGTAGAGGCATTTATATTTCATATTCATTTTTATCCATTCATCCTTCCATTTCTGTATCCGTCTTCCAAATGCTTTTCCTGGCCAGGGTTGTGGAGTATGATATTTTTTCTTGAACTGTTATGGTTAAATTTAGTAATGTACGTCATGAGGAGTAAAAAGTACATTTATGTTTCGTTAATCATTTAAACAACTGCTGGCTGAGTCTCATTGGCTTCAGGTTTGTGGGTCAATCCCTGCCCCTTCTCTCTGCATTTGGAGCTTGCATATTCTATTCTAAGTGCTGCAGTTAAGCAAACTTATGTTGCCAAATTCCTTATAATGAGATTGTGTTTGAGGAAGGCCACTGGACTGCCCCCCCCCCTCTGTGCAGGGTATCCCCTCCCTTATGCTCCATGCTTTCTGTTAGGGGCTCGACGTTCACTGTGAGATCCTGTTACAAGCCGATGAACAAAGCTTAATTTTCAAGCTGCCCAAACATCTGTATGGCCATGAAGGATTACTGATTCTGCGACACGGTGACCTTCAATGAATTCCTCCTCTGCAATAAAATCTGCCATTACACTCTCCAACATGCCCAACAGCTCCCCAGAAAACTTTCCAAACTGTGCATGGCGCAAAACCAAACTGGGACCATTTCCAGTAATGTTAGTGTCATTTAGGTCATGTTGGTGTAGTTGTGAATTATATATTTATTCATAACACTGTGTTGTTATGATTGTGTTTTTATAAAAGGTCTTTATTTTTCAATGCTGTCAAGAATCAATTAATAGTTTTATTGTTATTATAATAGTTGGTATATTACCTCACACATCAGGAGCTGTGGGCCCAGTTTCTGCTCCTTGCTCTGTATGTGGGTCTAAATGTTTGTACAGCTTTCCTTGTTGTATTCCGCATTTCTCCTCCCTCCATCCATCCATCCATCCATCCATCCATCCATCCATCCATTTTCCCACTGCTCATTCAGTAGAGGGAAGGGAGTGGAGCCTATTCCAGGCAGCATCAGACACCAGGTAGGTGTAGACTTAACATGGTACACCAGTCCAAGACAGGGCACAGTCACTCACATATACAACTGCACATAATGAGCTATTTGGAAACACAAAATGACATAAATCGAAACGGAGTAAAAACCCAGACTAGCCAGAGATTGAAATTTCAAATCCAAAAAGTCGGGGTAGGATTCAAATGCAGCAACCCAGTATGCCACCAAGGCAAATATTGAGCTAGAACTGCTTTTATGCTAATTATTGTTACTATTATACAATAATTATATTTTAATTGTTTATCTCCCCTTACACGATGTGAATAAAGGCAGTAGTCAGATGATTATTGTTTTAGTATAATGCACTGTATGCCCACAACCTCCAGGTCAAACAGTGAATGTATATGTAAACAATTATTAGATACATACAGATGCTTGTACCTCAGTCACTTTCTTGTGACTGTAGCTTTCATCCAGAAGACGGCATTATCCTCCAGTTGCCGGGTTGGCAGTTTTGGCTTCTCCTGGCTTCCAGCTCAATTCCTGTCACCTATTCCAAAGCCAAAAAGAGGCTCTCTCTGCTACCTCCCTCAACCTCCCAGCAGCTGTGTTCCTTTCTCTTCCTACTAGTCCCAAAGCTGTGAAATATCTTCACACAATATCTTTCGCTGGGAAACTCCACACAGACTGTGCTGGGAAGTCTACAGTACCAACTGTCCCTGCATTGTTGAACCAGGTCTTGGTACTTAGTGGTTTCCCTTTCGTCAGGCCTCTTGGCAACTGTCTTCCCATGGGACCGTCTGTTCGATCAGGATAATCCTCTTCACCTCCTCAGACTGCATAAGCACATCAGGCCTCAAGGTTTTCTGAAGACCTGGGGAGAAATTAACTTCCATTCCAGGTTCACCCTAACCTCCCGTGATTGTACAGTTCGCAGGATGCTCTTCTAGGTTCTCTTAAATGATGGTGCTTCTGTGCAGGGGTGTGTTTCCCAATAACAATGACTATTAGCGTCTTAGACTCTAAAGATATATTTTATAAAGGTATTTCTTTTCCTACTTCTGTTTCCTAAACCATAACCTTAAGAGATTGCTTAAGGGAGCCGGAACACCTGATTGGTTGACATTGATGGCTTGAGAACTGATCATTCCCTCTATGCAGCAAATGCTCAACTGGCAACAAAATTGGAGTTCTTTATAAATACGCCCATGAATCAGGTGATGCAAAAATGGATACACCCCAAAACAAAAACTACTAAATGTAATATTTTGTATAACCTCCATGATTTTTAAGGACAGCACCAGGTCTTCTAGGCGTGGAATAAACAAGTTGGCAACATTGCAACATCTATGTTTTTCCATTGCTCAAGAATGACCTCTTTTAGAGCCTGGATGCTGGATGGAGAGTGATGCCCTTCAGAATTTCCCATAGGTGTTCAATTAGGTTCAGATCAGGCGACATACTTAGCCACTGAATCATTTTCACCCTGTTCTTCTTCAGAAATTCTGAAAGTAAACTAAAGGTCTTCTGACAAATGTGTTGGGGGTGTACTCATTTATGCCGAGCACTGCATTTACATATTTCTATATACTATAGTGTTATATGATTTTTTTTATAATTCTGATATAATCACATGCGTTTTGGGTTGTAACACTTCGTTCCGAATCAATGTTAAAAAAAAATCGTTTTGTTTCATTTTCGCAATATTGCGTCTGGTCGTTGGACGCATAACATAACAGGTCCCCTGGATCGCGTAGTGTCAGAAAGGCTCATGTATATGCGACACGCACATATTTAGGCGTTTCTACTTCCAAAGTCAGGTGTTAAGTCAATGGTATGGTATGCTTAACTGAAGAAAGCGCGCAGCTATGCACTTTTCATGCTAATTTATAACCTACAATATAATTTTATTTTGTGATAGGCCAAGTACAAGTAGCCTATTCTTCTTTCTCTTCTTCTTCTTCTTCTTCTTCTTCTT
>JAODKE010000101.1:28330228-28348749 GCA_026779605.1 Mormyrus hasselquistii | reverse complement strand
ATAATTTTATTTTGTGATAGGCCAAGTACAAGTAGCCTATTCTTCTTTCTCTTCTTCTTCTTCTTCTTCTTCTTCTTCTTCTTCTTCTTCTTCTTCTTATTGTTATTATTAGGTTGCTGTTTTTATTGTTGGCCAAAAGAGGAGCGTCAGTGTGTATTTTGTGATATATTTCGGGTGACCTCTGTGTTTGTGACAGAATAGCAGTCAAAAGTTCAAATATAGAATAATTTAGAAAATAATGAGTGGCTCGTATCACTCCTTTATTTACTAAGAAGATTTAGAACTGCATTAGTTACGAAGGGTTTCAAGAAAGACTCACTAATTATAGAAAGATTTTAAGTACGAGATAACGAAGTACTTAGCGGAAGCCTTCATGAAACGCACCCCGGTTTCATTATACAGCAGCATTTTGACGAGAAACTAAGACTCACAGTTAATCAATTAATTATAATCGAACGAATATAACTACAGTGTTTAAATGGAATATATTTTTAACAGATTGAGACGTTATATTATTTGTTTTGTAAAGGAAAACAACAAACCTATTAATAACAAGAAATCACCGACGACGATGACCACAGCGTTATTAATAAAAAATAGTAGGAGCAAATAAATAATCATTTATCATTTTCATTTAAAATTTGAAAAGCGTTGAAGTCTTACGTTTGGACTTCGTGCAAGTTAGGTCAAATAGCATGTCATTCTTCTACAATTTATTTTAAATCGACAAATAAATAAATTATACGCTTTACTGTGGCTGGCATTATAGATCTACTTTGGTTTTTATAAAAAGGAACTTTTGATGATAATTTATGGTTGTTTTGCTTTATGATATATACGATCTACACAACAAATGGAGATATGCTCATAAAATGAATATATATAACCATGTAAAATTATATGTATTTTTTCGATATAATAAAGATATGTGAAACCATTCATTGTGCTCCACAATCGAAATTTTGTATTAAATTGCACCGTACGCAAGGACACACTACATTTAAATAATCGTTAAGGTTCTGCAGTTGATTTGAACATATTAATAATCACAAACCTTCAACATATTTTTAAATAACAAGAACTCAAATTATTTTATTCGCAGACGTTTTTTGAGTTTTCCTTTACTATCAAAATAAGCAAGTTGATGTTAAAGTTTTCAATATTTTATAGGAATTGGGAGAGGGACAGACATATGGTCATGGAAGCATGCAGTGTATGATCTGCCCAACCTACTCCAGAGGTTATAGCTGCTCCCAGCCACCCAGACTACAGCGCTTCGGGCAGTAAGTCACAGCCTGGGTGGTTCACAGGGCTGATTAAAAGTACGTCAAATTCAGCACCGTATTTATTATCTCATATCAGGTGGTCAACCCCATTTATGGAGTAATGCTAGTCATTAACGGCTGGCTGAAATATATTATACGAAATATGGAAGTATGACACGGGGTTCATGGGAAAATCTACGACACTAGCACAGTCATTTTGTACATTAGCTTTTATAAAAATCGTAAACTATTTTAGATTCACTGTTTACTGTGTGCAATTGTATATATTTCTAGAGAGAAAAAAAAACAAGTACATGCATGTCCAATAAAAAATTAAAATGCTACTTCTATTACCCCATTTTACAACTGAAAATACCATGATTATTTATATTTTATGTGTTTTTAAAAATCTATGGAAAAAATGAGAATAACAGTAAATTAATAGAAAAATCAAACAATACATAAATGTATATTCTATTAATACACATGTAAATAATGGAAAATACAATGAAAGCTGTTTTATTTCAAGCTCTAACATACATGGAATCATACAGTACTGTGCAAACGCCTGGAATCCATTGTTTCCCAGGATAGGCTTCAAACCCTCACAGCCCAGAAATATCATATAAAAAATTAACAAAATGAATGAATGAATGAATGACTGAGTGAGTGAGTGACTGAGTGAGTGAGTGAATGAACATAATCTAAACATAATTTCATCCGCATAGTACTGTATATCGAGTTGGCATCTCTGGACAAAGCCATAGAGAAGATTACTATTCATGTATTAACTGAAATGCCTCTAAAGTAGTGGCATGGTGGCTCTGTGCTAATCACTGGTGCCTCACACCTCTGGGACCAGGTTTTGAGTCTCTGCCCTGCTTCTACATGTATGTTCTGCCTGCCTCGTCTTAGGCTTTCCTCCAGTTTCTCCCCACCGTTGAAAAACATTGTAAAGTGAATCACCAAATCGTTCCAAGGTGAGTCACCGAGTTGTGTGCATAGTCATGTGACATGTCATGGGTTGGTGGCCCATTCGGGGACATTCCCTGCCTGGTGCCTATAGCTTTTGGGACAGGCTGCAGACGCCCATGGTCCTACGTAGGGCGAGTGGGTCTAGAAAATGGGTGGATGGATTCCCCCTGACCAGTTAGCGGCAGTTTTGGACAAGGTCATTAAAAAAAATGTATAGGCATATTAACTAATGTGCCTTCGAACCACATCCTGTGCAGCTTTCTACATTTACAAGCCAGTGACTGGTGTTCATATTAAATAGTTTTTTGAGTAGTTTTTTTGTAGCTGGAGAATTTGGACTTTCCCCTCGGGAAGCTGTAGAATCAAAAATTGTTTCATTGCATCGTGACATGGAATAGCGTCAAATGACATTATGTGTTAGGTCTTTAGTCCCCCTTTTTAATTTTTTATTGCACGTTCTCAGTTATCTGGCTTAAGGTTGCATAACAATTCTGTCATGTCAATCATTTTTTTCCATTAAAGCAGGTTTTTTTTTGTGGCACTTACATGTATCCAGCCCTCCAGCTTATAACCAACAGCACAAATGTGTCTATAATATTTTCTGCAATAGAATATCTTTACTGTCATTGTACATGTACAGTGGAATTTTATGTTTTCCCACCGATGCTACATCTCGTAAGAGATAAACAAAAATTAGGCAAAGAAAAACATAATGAAGAACAATAAAATATGTGTGTGTAATTATTATGATGTTATTGACTGATTGATTGATTGTTATGATATTGTTAATTTGGATGTCATGTTTCTCTTGTAATTTTTTTTTTTGTGTCTAGGTGTCCTATGTATGATCACATTGACTGCATATTTGACAGAGCTTTGAAGAAGCTGTGAAGGAACAGATATGAAGGCGTCACCATTATGAGGAGCGGGATCCCTTTTCAGGTGGAGCGTTTTGTGATGCTGTAGTTTGCTTCTTAGCTCCCCCTGAGGTTCTTCTTCTCCTTTAGTGTTATACACTCTCTCACTAGTCTGATTTAGCATCCATAAGGCCGGAGACTACATAAGAGCAATTGCACTTCAGTTGTACAGGCGTATATGTTCTTCCAGACTATACTCCATTCATGAATCAGGGCCTCAGACTCTTGACATTTCCCCTATTTTGCCTGGAAGAGAGTAGAATAATAACAGATTTCTGATCTGGTGGTGTGTGAGACCATTTTCAGTAGGTTGTGGAGTGTAGAATATATCATTTCACAGCAAAGAAAATTGGAATTTGTAAGTTAGTAAGAAGAAAACACTAAATTCTTGCAACTTAAACTGATATATTATATTTTGAGTCATTGTAATTGCATTACAGAAACTTCACATAACTGGATGTGATGCCTTCAGTCCATGGTTGCTAAGTTGAAGTCCTGCCCATCCAAGTGGAGTTTGTATGTTCTTGCCAAGGTGAAAAAATTTACATCCAACGAACTGCCATACCGGGTGGCAAGATTAATTTGGAGCTCTTAAACCCTGCACATAAACATATATTACAATGTATTATAATGCTTCAGGTCGTAAACTATTGCTTAAAGGTTAATTGTTTTAAACGTAAATTGAAAACATATACTGTCAATTGTCTACATCATTTATACATTCATTCAACATGGAACCAAACTTTGCTTTGTATGTGTTAAAAACATAAAACATATCTCAAATGAGCAACTCTTGTTTATTTTAGTACATGAATGAAAAATTGTTCGACAAATAAAAATAAAAAACCTATGTATATAATCTTTGATTATATATCTGATTCTTTAAAGATTATGCCAACTTCCCACTTGATCCTTTAAAGCTTCTGCTAGATATACTCCCACCCGATTTCCAAAATTAAAAATGTACATTGCATTAATAAAATCAATTGTTTTAAGCATAAATCATTGACAAAGCAGAAAGCTGCATCAGTATCCATGGAACCTGTACTCAGTGGCTTCTATAGATTGTTTGCTTGATTCATATTCTCATCTTCAAATCATTCTTCATGTAATAAAATTGATTACTGAGGAAATAGCAAAATATTTAAAATGTAACATTTAATTGAAATTGCATTATTTTCTTTGCAGTTTCAGAGATTACGTATTTAAATTGTTTTTTTTTTTTCGTCAACGGAGCCATATATAATGAAGCAGTAGGTTATTTACTGTCATAATTATATTCATGTACAGTGACAGACATTTCTGACTTCTTATCTATTAAATATTTTTGCTCCAGAACATTTCTACGAATTTGCTTTCATATTGCTTTCTCTGGAATTGATATATTAAACCATGCAATTCCACAAAATCATTTTATAGTTTTTGGTTTATCTGTCTAGAAATTAACAGCTTTAAGAGCGACATAGCGATTTTTTGAAGACAAACACAGTACACGTGCCTTATGTGAATTCAGTGCTTCCCCTTGCCGTTTAATAGTCTACTACCTCGCATTGGGATATAATTTGCTTTGGGCCTAGAAAAATTAAGAAAAATACTATGATATCCTCCTTATATTTTTCACCTAACGATTTTTTCATCCATTATATCTCAATCTTAGTCGATTTAAACACGCGTACATATATTGCAATTAAAAAGTAGTCTGCATTAAACAACTAACGTTACAGTTCTCTCACTGTTGGCTCTGGATGAATGTAGAGATTGACACCTTTTCATTCTAGAATAGCTTTTAAATATGCCACGCTCTAGCGTTTGTAACATGACTTCTGGCAGGACATTTAACGGATATTAAGGGATATTTAAGAGGTATTAAGCTTTTCCAAGCTTCATTGGTTACGTAGGTTAAGCGATATAACCCCCAAGACTGTAGAACAAATTTCTCGAATATATAGCTCCGCAACGTCTACAGCCAGTTTGAATGTAAAGAATCAATCGTTTGGGAATAGTCAACGCACGGACAACATTAGAAAAAAGCATGGAATGTATCTCATAACGCTAATGTCAATCTAATTTCATTTCTATAGAAATTACAATACGATGGCCTTAGTTGTATGTAGTAGCATATTTTAAATTCCTTTAATGCGCTAAATCTAGACAGTGCCTCACACCTCTGGGACCAGGTTTTGAGAAATGTCCAACATCCCACATCTTCATATCGACTGTTTTTGTTTCAGTGTAAATTCAGCCTTTAGACAATTAATTGGCGAAGTCGTAAACTTGACCTTGCTTCTGCGGCTACCGTCTGGCTGGTTTGTTTGTTCCTCATTGGAACCCTTAAAGAGGCTAGACTTTTACCTTTAAACTTGGCCTTGACCTTGAGGGCTATGTCTGACCTGTATGTAAAGAAGCTTGAGGAAAAGAAATGGGGAGGTGGATACAAAGGTTACCAAGTGCATCCTTTCGAAATGGGTGGTCGGAACTATGCTAGACGCAGATTGTGCCATATACCACAATAGAAGCACGTGAAATTATAAACGCTGATGCAGGCGGACGCACCTCAGTTTTGCCTCTCTTTGCGGATACCGCCTTTTGCGCCGCTGACTCATTAGATGAATCGGAACCAATATCTAAATCAAAAATAGGAAAAAACTGAAAACAAAAACTTATGAAAATGGGTCGATCCTCGGACTTTTTTCACATGTAGCATACAAATAAGTCACACAAGTTGTTAATTAAGACATTTAGATAAAAAGTTTCATTGTAATAGGAAATTTAAAAATTTCAAAAGTAGATTAATACAAAACCCAAATACAATTTATCATTTACTACATTTAACGGTATAAGCATGACAATACGGATTATTCATTTTATTCCTGTGCCGAATATTAACATAATTTCCCAGTTACATGATTTTCTAACTTTTACCTAAATTAGGCGTAAAAATTAACTTTTAATATTTATGTTATCTTTATACAAAACAACAAAAAAATCTTTATTTTAATGTTTATGTAATACTTTGTATTCAGCACGCTTGAAAGTAGGCCTATTTAACATATTAATAGTTATATATTGCAGGCAATATTTAAAAAGATCTAAAATGAACGCTCTATTCATAAGTCCATTTAGTAACACTAAGTAACGTAATGTTTGAAAATTCTGTTAAAACATAAATGCAGCTGATATTGCAAAATATATTGCTGAAATAAAGATATATTTGAAGATTTGTAAATAATAATAATAATAATAATAATAATAATAATAATAATAACAAAGTGAACCACTACATCCGTTGTCTTCAGGATAAGAGAATAGATTGGCATTTTAAATGCAAAATACAGTCTTAGTTATGCAGCGCTGTTTCGTGTCGTTACTCTCTGCACCACGCATATATATATACATGATACTATAAGGTCCGATAAGCTCTCCTCCATGTTAAAACATGCCAGAAGGTTGATATTTTGAGATGTTGCATTTTTCAGACAAAAGAGCGGATCTTCTATTGCGTTTTGGTGCTTTCATGTCATATTAAAAATATTTAGGCTCATGTACTGATCCGTATTCCATAACCGTTTGATGCACAGCTGGTCCAAGTGAGCTCTGCCAGGAGCCAGAGCAAATCATAGGTGGGATTCCTACCAAGGCACGCCGTCTCCCACACTTATGCACAGTAAGGACAATTTATGGACAATGATTTACATCAAGCATAATTTTGGGGGCTCGGGGGAAGCCGTAGTACCCAGAAAAAACCCACAAAACTAAGACTGAAGCCATAACTCGAGAGGCTAATCACCAGTGACACCCACAGATAAAAACATATATATTGAGAAAATGTAATCTTGCTGCTTTCACAATATTTTTTTTCTAACAGTGTATTTCTTCCTTGAAATATTAAAGCATATGGTTTAGCGCAATTTTACAAAGTACAGCATAATAAAGATTATACAGACATTTCAAAAGCAATTCCAAATCATTGTTCTGACAGGCATCTACAAGGTTACGTTTTGTATACCACGTGACCACTTTTCAGCCAATGGATCTTAATTGTTTCGAGCCCTAATCCTTGCGTCAGGACATTTCTTTGGATGTAATCGCGTGTGCTCCTCTGGATTTGTCTTTAACTCAGAATTCCTTCGCTGAATGGTGAGCGTGATATGACCACCTCCCTGGTTCTAAATCCTCGTTGGGCTGACACGGTTATGTTTGTATATGAAAACAATTTGGATGAGCTGAACAAGAACATGGAAGGTCTGGTCGGTGCGGGCAATTTCGCAACTAACCAGTGCAGAAATCTAATGGCTCACTCTGCTTTGGGAGGTCATCCCTCTAGCCTTGTACACACCTCCAGCTATTCCATGGAAGGGTCTGCTTCAGGTTCGGGGGAAACGGGCAAACAGTGTCCCCCGTGCCAAGCAGTTCCTCAGGGCTCCTCCGCTACGCCTCTTCCATATGGGTATTTCGGTAACGGCTATTATTCTTGCAGAATGGGGAGGGGATCTTTAAAATCCTGTACCCAGTCCAGTGCCCTTACCAGCTATTCGGCAGCCGAAAAATACATGGACACTTCAGTTCCAACAGAAGAATATTCCAGTAGACCGAAAGAATTTGCATTTTACCATGGTTATGCCAACCCTTACCAACCGATGGCGAGCTATTTGGACGTTTCAGTAGTGCAAACAATCGGTCCAGGAGAACCTCGGCATGAGACTCTTCTGCCAATGGACAGCTTTCAACCGTGGGCGCTAACTAACGGATGGAGTAATCAAATGTACTGCTCCAAAGACCAAAGTCAGACGGGACACCTTTGGAAGTCTGCACTAGCAGGTAATATATCTTTTTTTGCTAATTATACATATACCACATGCACTATTTTTCGTAATTATTTACCTAAAACAAACGCTACTTTCAAATTGCGCGAGGATGCTACATAGGCCTTATGAGGTTTACGACACGTTTTTTTTTAATTTTCCTTGAAAACGAATTACTTCCAAGCAGTTTGTGATTACGTGTTGCATTGTGTTCCTTTTAAATAAAATGAGTCTACTGGAAATTCCGCCTAATGTCTCATGTTCTTTTTGTAAGTATTCATTTTTTACTGTGTTTCTTGAATGTTATTACAATGTGGGAATGTTGTGTTCAGATCGGTTTCCGGTTATATTTTTATGATGATTTCCAGACGTAGTGGGCCACCAGCAAGACGGCAGTTCCTTCCGTCGCGGGAGGAAGAAAAGGATACCTTACACAAAGGTGCAGCTTAAGGAACTGGAAAGAGAATATGCTGCAAACAAATTCATCACGAAAGACAAAAGAAGAAAAATCTCCGCAATAACCAGCTTGTCCGAGAGACAAATTACTATCTGGTTTCAAAACAGAAGGGTGAAGGAAAAGAAATTCGTGGCAAAAGTGAAGAACCCTGCTCCCTAAGGGCCGATGGTGAAATATACTAATGACTTAAAATCGTGTTTATATTTTCTTTATTATCCATTTTACACACATGTATGTTTTGCATTTCGGATTGTATTGCTTGCCTGTGAAATCGCCGAAACTACTCCTTTAAAAGGTATGTTCCCAAATGGAGATGCAATAATTGGGAAAGATTCCAATGTATTAGTAAAAGATTGAAATTAAACTCTCCTTACACCTTTAACCTTTGCGCTTTCATATGTACTTTAATTGTTTATTTCATTTGTGGTGCTTGTTCTTATCTTTAGCATTTCTAGATTAGATTTAGTATTATATATAATACCATCTTTAGTGTTTTTCGAGGGAAGAGGAAAACGTGCATGCTGAAAAACACCTAATCTTGATGAATAATTATATAATTTCATTATAATTTCAATAAGGTAATTTATATATTAAGATATTACGAAGACCGTATTTTCTGTCAGTCGCTCGTTAGTGTGACGTCATCGTTAGGTGAATGAATTCATATAACGCAATTATGGGTTGTAGCTTCAAAAGAGTTCAGTTTTTATTGTTTCGATTTAATGTCGTAGTTGCATGAAAAAATATTAGCATTGCCCTAACCCCGCTGCATGAGCATGCACGCAATATTCTGCTTTGTGTCCTGTAAAATGCAGCATTTAAAAGCTTTTCTTGATGGATTGGAATATGAATGTGAATAATCAATAATATAAAAGTAACCATAACTGTCTTGTGATTCATGTAAAAAAGTAACCGTTTAAATATTTTTCAATTAATAGGTTCCTGCGATTTTTTTTTAGGAAAATGCGATTTGAAATAGTTCCGGAGAAATGGGCATGTAAACATTTAAATATGACTGTCTTTACTGTCTACCTTTTGAAATATTGTATCTGTATTTTGTGTCTCTCTGAATAAAAAAAAAAAATCTAAATTAATGATTAAATATCTTGTCTGCATATATCAGATATCAAACATAGCCCTTAAGAGAGATGTAAATTGAGTTAGGATTGTGTTATACGTGGAAAAGGGACGTTTTAAATGTTAAACTTTTTTTATATATATCTTTATACAATTAAAAATCATGAGTAGTATCCATGGAGCTTCTCTAAATCCCTTCTTAACCTTGACCTTCAGCGTCACATGCACTGCAGCTAAGCAATGACCTTGACTCCAACTAGACATGAATAGTAAAGCAGGGATCGGTTGTTATTGTAGATTGTGTGAATAGCCAGCAAATCGCTCCTACGTAGATCTTGATCCCATCTAAGCATATGCATCATTTGGTTTATTTAAACATTCTAAAAATGCCATATTTTTGAGCTAATAAAAATAAGCTCTTGCTGTAATTCTTTTAATGGTGTTTTCGTGGATAATTTATTCATGTCTGTTGTTCAACAGTTAAATTATTCAGCAGCAGAGCGTCACCCTATACTTTTTACCTGCGTATTGATACAGCTTCAATTGATTTTGTTTTTGCTTTAATAATGATTTAAACATCTTCACATGACGCACACAAACATCCTTCCTCATTCTACGTACTTGTCAGCTTCATTACTGAGCGACCACCCTGGGATATGCGAGACAAATCCAACTTGCATAAACATGCAAGTTCCTTTACTTTAAACACATGTACACAAACAAACACACACATACGCCCAACACAAACACATATGTAAAATATATGTAAAACTGATGTAAAATAATACATAAAAACAAATATTGAATAGCTTAGAGGTTGAATATCTAACGGGACTGAAGGTAATATTGCGATATATGCATGATTTTTATTTTTTTTTATTTTAAAAAAAAAAACGTCCAGTCCTGATCACACATAGACCTATTACACGAGATGCTACAATCGTGCAATTATAAAATACGCCGTAGTCTATATAAACACAAGTACACACAAAACCTGTTTTGCGCTTCCAAAGAACTTCATATGTTTGTTTCGAATAACTGAACTGAATATCTAATACAGCATGAAAAATCGTAAAACTCAAAGATTTGTAATGAAAATCAATGAAAAATACGCTGTTAAATTCTTGATACATTCCACTGGCTCTGTATTTAATATTTTTTATGTATGCCTTTTGTATTTTGCTGCATAACAGAAGCGCTGTAGATAACATGCATACATTTTTTCGGTAATGTAGGCTATTCTTAAAAGTGCATAATTTGAACCCTTTGGGGTTTTCCCTAATATCTTGTATTTCCTATGTCTCGCATTTGAAATTGAATGATTAATTTCATGTATAATAATTCTTATCATTATACAACTAAAGTTTCAATATTAAAGTTTTTATTTCATGACATTATTCTTTCTTATCGACATACAGACCATCTGAATGACCATCTTATTAATAACTACAGCAACGCGCGATACGATCTTATCCATTTTCTTCGAGAACACTTAAGTGTACGGCTTTGCACGTCAGTTTGTATTTATAAACGTGATGAAAACATGGACATATACGTGTACGATAATTAAATAGAATAGACTGGTACCCCAAAAAGCGATTACTTTGCTCTCATAGTCGAAAGCATTTCCACATGGATCTCTATTTCTGAAAACAGCTCAGTGGTTAGACTGCTCGGCCCCTTTCGGCCTAGTAGTCTTTACTGCATTCCTGGTTGGAAAAACGTCAGGAGAACATTCATCAAGTTCACGTGCACAGTCTCCCCACCTCCATGCTACAACTACACCACTCGTCTTTCCCGTTCCGGCTGTCTGCATTGCGGGTATTCTTTTGTTACACGGTTGACTTTGCAGTTGAACTTGAGACATCTTGTAAACAATTAGTAGTCTGGCCTGTCTGGACTGAGATGACAAACGAGTTTAGGGAGAATCTCTACTCAAATAAACAACAGTAACAACAAACTAAAGGAAACAAATAAATAAATTTTGGTTAGCATAAAAATAAACATTATGAAAAGCAAAAAACGTTTTTAAAAGTTAGTAAAAAAAACTAACAAAATTATCCACATCTGGTAGCCTACTTCCCGGTGCAATTCTGAAAAGGTTTGAATAGTTGTAGACATCTGTGAGAAGACGAGAAGTAACATTTGTCTGCAACCAATTGTAATATTTACTTTTAACGTGTTACTTTAATAAAAATAAATTTACAGCTACTGCGGTTACAGCCATTGAATGTTTAATTTCAGTCTCGGGGATTAAGCATCGCGTCACAAACTAACACTATGTTCGGCACCCAAAAGAGTTCTTGAGGTTTTCCTTCCATTGCGCGCTGTTACTAACTGATTGCTCTTTCAGACCTATTATCGGTGGTTAAGATGCTAGCCTTTCTAAACTGCTATGATTTAAACACTGTTGGTATATGAGTACTTAAGACCGCAATAACAATAATTGAATGTGACCGCAATAATAACACAAAATATGTGAAATGATACGTCAGCATTTTTGTGTTAACTCTCTCGATCCATAGCACTACTTGTGGAGATATTTAAGATACGAGTAAGTCTTCTGGGATTATCGTAGGACCTGTGCACCCGAAGCTGTTTTCACAATATTTAATAGAGACGATTATTTGAACAGTGTATGTTTAACGTATCTAATTTTGGCTTGTAGTAACCAAATTGCCCATACGTGTGCATGTGCGATGCGATGGGTTGGCGCCCCATCCTGGGTTACTTGCCTTGTGCCCAAAGCCTCCAGGATAGGCTCCGGACACCGCGACCCTGAATAGGATACGCGTTTCAGAAAATGTATGGATGGATGGATTTTGGCTTGTTACCATATTTCATTAAAACAAAAACAAACCACAAAAGTATTCTACACTTTACAAGGTCAGCAGGTGTTTGAATGGACGGCAAACGTATGTATGTATATGATTGTTTTACAAAGTCCTGCAGATAACAATTATCAAAGCACATTTCCACTCAATTAAAAAGCTTTTAAAAAATGTATGCGTGTACGTTTCAAATCACAGTCGTTGATCTTAACAGTCGTTTCGGTTCCGGAGGTCCCTATACGTGAATACAGGTAATTTAGTTTTGCACTTCAGAATATATTCAATCATTTTAAAAAGTAAAATTTAATTTAATTCAACGTAACTAGACCAATGATATATATGTTTGCCACTGATGTTCCTGTGATAATTTTAATTCGTATTACAGGTTCGTTTGGTTGCTTTTGGCCTATTCCTGCAGTACAACGAAAAGTCGTTACCGCGCAACTCAGACGCTTACTGCTATTTATTCCTAAAATATAATACTTGTGTGTATTTTCTGTTTTATTGAATCAGTTTGTCACCCCATTGCTTAAAATGTGTTTTATACTATTTTATTATATATTTTACGAATGTTATTCCAAGTTTACACACAGATTCTCCTGAGTAATGTCACAAATAAGGGCTTTCCGTATTTGCGCGTTGCTCCTTAGAAAAGTCGTACTGTACTTTAGACGCAAGGGAACCGGCTTAAGCCGTGGGTGGTTTCGCATCGTTTTGTGTACAATATCTGTGATTCCCTATATTATTTTTCCAGCGTTTATGCTGAATAAACGGCTATAAGTGTAATTTCTGTATAATACTGTTATTACTGTTTATGTGTAGCAGCTTATCTTAGCAGGCCTATGTTACATTGTGTTACGCAGTTTCATATTACTTAGTCTTGCTGTTAAAATACGGTGCGATATATTTTAATAATATATTTTAGAAGTGTAATAATTGCTAAATTACAATAGTGATGTTAACAATAACAGCTAGGCCTACCGTCTGCATTCCAAGTTAAGTTATCAGCCTTGTATGAACGTAGCCGCTACGTAAAACTGATGACGTATTGACTACCAATTTATTTTTTCACAAATCTTGAGTGGAGACAAAGGTATAAGATTGTATGTACTATATTTCTTAGCTCTAGTTGTTAGCGAAAGAATGCTTTGTGAATTTTCACGGGATAGAATTATAAAAAGTATTTTAAGGCAGAGAATGTGTATGTACATTTAAATAATACATATTTGACAAAAAAGAGCAATTTGAAGTTTTTATTAACGGTATTTTACCACAAGTTGGATAAAAGCACAAAATTCCCATCACCATTAACAGCTGATCAGTTATGGAAAGGAATGCATGCATAAATTCTACAGTTCACTTACTCTGTATTGTGAAATTTAATGAATGATATGGTAATCCCAGCAACCATTAAATTACTAACTGTAAAGCCCACTGGCAGTCGGAGGAAATGCAGCGTTCGGCTTAACGGACCTTTCTCGTTTTAATTCACCAAGGTCTCATTCTACAGTTCCGTAGATACTTTATGATATTAAAAGAGGTGGTTTATTTGAGCCCCAGGACTGGCCGCAGGGAAAATTTATATGCATGACACTGATATTAGGATGTTGAATGTGAGTGGTAGTATGCAGTGGTCTGAGACTGCAGTGTGTCTCAGCAGGTTAGGAGGCTGGGACTGTGATTGGAAGGTCACTGGTTTGAATTGTAGTGTTGGCTCAGTGATTTCAGTGTTAGGATCACGAGTAAGGTACTTAACTCTCAATATCTCCAGGAATAGTCCAACCATGCCTTGTCAGTTATACACTGCATTGAATGAAAGTATAAGCTAAATAAATAAAATGTAATACAACCCACTATAGGATTGGGTAATATGACTGTATTTCTAATATAGCATTCCAGTGTAAATATCTGACAGTGACAAACCAGCAATTATTGCCTTTGTTAGAGACATTGGTTTAGACCACACAAAACAGGATAATCAAAGGATTTATGATTTGGTTTACAGTTCAGCCTTCTAGACTATTTTTCCGAAGCAGATTTTATTTTTTTAAAAACGCATAAGTTCCCCATTCTTGGAAGTTGGGAAGCTTGGTGTTATCACATCCTTTTATCTTCCAGTCAGTTGAGTGGTCGAAAAAGGCGAGACCTTACAATTGTTAATTCTCTTTTAAGATAAGGAAATTGCTGACCACCTTTTGATAGCCTAGCTATGAATTCCTTCTTTACAGCTCCCCTTATTTATGTGAGGGAGCAGTCTTTACGGGCCAAAACTTGGTATAAAAGAATAAAGAACCACTGAGAATTTTAGGTGCCCAATACTGGGTTATTCCCTGCCTTTTAGTGCACAATCAGTCCCAAACGCCGTATCACGAATTGATCCATGAAAATACGTAATTTGTCCTGTATTATTGCATACATTCCCTGCTCTCCTCCCAGACTGGCAACTTTTGTCATGGGGTACCTGCCCGGCAAGTTTCCACCCATCACATTTGCTTATTCTGTTTGTATGCAAAAGATCGAAACTGCTAAGTCAATGGAGAGCTGTGGCTATTGACCATGCAAACCTCTGTGGTATGTGTGTGTGCGGGGGGGGGGTTGGATGACTCAACCCACTAACATCACCCATGTGACTCCTATAATTAAAGTTATAACTGAGTGCAATGTCTGACTATCTTTCATTTTGTGCCCAGTGTAATTAGAATGTCATTTCATTAAAAGTCACTCACCATTCTTTCGTAAGGGTTATAGAATATTGTTAGAATATTTGACAATGCATCTGCAAGCTAAGCTTCATTCTAGTTGTTTATAGCAAACTCAGGGAACAACAAGTTGTCAGACAATAGAAAAAAATATATATTTAAAAGAGAAGGGTAATGAAAGCCCCAGTTGCCTGCAAGGGTGTATATTTTGAAATGGACAGGGGGCAGGTCCCTGCCAATACTGTGGGAGTTCTGTGCGTGTTTAAGGGGGCGAGGGGTTGGGGGCTGATTTGGTCCCCACTACTGTTGAAGCGAAACCTACATCCATGAAGGTGGGATTCTGTCCTGGCAGCCTTGATCAGGGGGGTTACCTTAAGGCATTAGTGAGGAAATCAGCATGAGTCAAACTCATGGATCAAATTACAAAGCTGGCCTCTCTAGTCATTGATACATAATCTACTGTGTAAGATTTTGTATTTATATTACCCTATATTATATTATGTCTTACTCTGAAATAAAATTCTATTCCAAATGTTGCAGTGATCGATACGTGATTTTTAATATTGAACGGAATCGATAACGCTGATGTCATGACTCAGTTTTTTTTACGTTGTAGCTACACACCTATGTAATTGTGCACTATTCCCAACCCACTGCAAAATGAGAGGAGGGTGTGCATTTTGAGAGCTAGTGCACACAATCAGTTCACCTCTTTCTTGCACCGTGTCTTTATAAGAGAACGAGTTTGGTTTCTATTCTCTATGTTTACACTCCTTACAGTGAGGCAGATGTCTCTTGCTATTTGTTTCGCTGGGCTGCCTCAGATTCTGTCCCAAGCAATTTTGCTGTTATTCCCTTCGATCCCAGTGTCACTGGGTTACATGCACAATCCCACCCAGAGAACTTCTTTTCAGACACCTTTTCTTGCCATACTGTTGATCTTCTCTATAGCTTTTTCTATAGCATACTGTCTATTATTCTGTTCAACTGAGTGTTTTTTTCTGTCTGCATTAGGTTTTTGAATATGTGTTCACGGTTTTATTACTTTAATTAAGGTTTGCCGGTTGACTTCTGGCCTTACATCATACTGAATATTCAGTGTGAAAGTTAGATAGATGATTGGCATCTTTAAAAGTCAGAAAGTAGGCAGTTACAAACCCCTAGACTAGGCTGAAGACTGACACTTGATTCATATTGAGGCTTTCACAAGACCCTGAAGATAAGAATAAAGAAGTTGTTTTTCAAGCATATTTTCCACCTTGCAATTGTGCTACACTCTTAAAGTCAGTGGCCTGTTTATTAGGTACACCTGTTTGTTAACTGTCATACTACCAAAATATGTAAGATATATAACAGCCATTGGACCACTGACTGAAGAATAATTTACTCTATAAAGCATATATAGTTATGTAATTAATGTGAACAAAAGAAAAAAATTGATTGTCATTATTATTTTTATTATTATTATTACTTTTGCAAAGTTAGAATTATTTTGCATATTTTGTAAAATGAAAATCTATACTAAAATACAACTTGCAGCTTTTATCCCATCCTTTGAGTCTGGTATCACTTACTTTCCGGTAATTTCAAGTAAAATTTTATGTTGTATTTATATATATTTATATATTCATGGTGGTTTAGTGGGTGACGCTGTTGCTTGACACCTCCAGGTTTGGGGCTTTAAATCCCATCACTGCACTGCGTGTGGGGTTTGCATGTTCGCTCCGTGTTCTGGGGATGCTTTTCTGCAGACATTGGTTCTGCTAATTGGTGCTTCTACAATTGCCCATAGTGTATGAGTGTGTGCGTATATGACCTGTGATGGACTAGCATCCTACTCAGGATGTATCCCAGCTTTGAGGCCTGTACTGCTTGGGGGGTGGGTCGCAGATCACTCTTGCTATGTGTGTGGAGTTGGCATGCTCTCCTAGCGTTACATGAATTTTCTCTGGATCCTTTGCTTTACTCCCAAGGTTGAAAGAGGCAGATTTAGGCGAGTTTGTGTCTCCAAATTGCCTCAAGTGTGTGACTGCATGTGTTTGTCCGGTAATGATAATCTAGGATGTTACAGTGGTTTGTGGCCTATGCTGCCGGGCACAGGCTCCTCTTGTGGTCGCCCAGATGTAATGTTTCATATAACTCCGTGTTTCTGGTCCTCAGCAGAAGGGGAGGCTCGAATCACTGACTTGCAACTCAAATCACAAATTTGATGACTTGCGGCTCGATTCTGCAAAACTGATGGAAAGACTTGGACTAGACTTGGATTTGAGGACATATGCCTCGCGACTTGGACCATATGACTTGTGGAGACTTGAGGTTGTAGCCTCCCCTCTGGATTCCATAACATTAATCTTTTAATTTCAGTGTAGGTCTGTATTCTTTCTCTGCTATCTGCATTTTCATTTATCTGAGTGCAAGGTAGGGCTGCACGATATATCATTTCAGCATTGTCATTGCGATGTACACACGTGCAATAGTCACATCGCAGGATGTGCGATGTTAAGTTAGGCAAATTCTGTTATTCTTAAACAATCCACAAAAGTCTGTCATATAATTTAGGTCAATTTAAAGATTTTTGGATACAAGGCCGACACGCCGCTTTGCGCATGTCATTTCTGCTGCTACCCCCTTGATACCGTGTGATAGTTTAAATTAGGTCCCATGGCAAACATCAACTGAGTAAATATTTCCATTTATTAAAACTGCATGGGCACGGGTGAGTTCGGAGCAGCCACACTGTGTATACTTGAATTTAATGTAAAATATAGTTGTCCTCCGAAGAGGGGGGGTGGTGGTGGGCAAAAAGAAAAAAAAAAACTGCATGGGCGGAACTGGGCAGTTTTGATTGGGGTCCGTGGCGACCCCAAAACATTTGCATTTTTACAAGGCACTAATCAAAGCAGATATAGAAAACACCGATATGACATCATTTGGAACAACTTGATTGAGAAGATCATAAAAAATTGGAATGATAAAACATGAAAATGAAACATGAAAATATACCTCTTCTCTGACCCCTATTGGTAGGATGGGGGTTAAATGCAAACAACCTGCACTTCCAAAATGTGAATCATGTGGCTGGATAACAAATGCGGCACTTAAACAGATCAAGAGGTTCAGTTATGGTTCAGCTATGCATCAGAACTGTGTCTGATCTAAGTGATTTTGAATGTTGGTACCAGATGCGGTGGTTTTTGCATTTCAGACACTGCCATCCTCTTGGGATTTGCACACACTACCGAGTCACCAGTTTACAGAGAATAGTGTGAAGAACAAAAAAAAAAAGCTGTCAATGGCATTTCAATGGCCAAATGAGAGAAGTCAGAGGTGAGGTTCCTGAGGCATCCAGAGAAGGACCAGCTCCAGCTAAAGTCTGATTCGTGATAGTTTGGAGCTACACGTGCTGCTCCTGTTTCTCCAATGATCCAGACCCCATCGGCCCTCTGCACGTCATCTGTCCATTGGCTCATCCCTATGCTGAATGGGTCTTCATGTTAA
>JAODKE010000101.1:28312095-28327695 GCA_026779605.1 Mormyrus hasselquistii | reverse complement strand
AATGTCTGAGGGATTTAGAGTGGGTTTTTTCAGGATGGGAATGACCCTGGCTATTTTGAATGCTGTTGGTACATGACTGGAAGTTATGGAGCCATTAATGATGGTGGAGATGAAGGGCAGAAGGTCTATATACACTATATATGTATATGTAGTAGTACAGTAGTAAGTTACAGATGGGTAGTATAAAATATGACGTACTTTGAAGTGTGTTCTATTACAATCCATTATTGTCATTTTCTTCTCTTGTTGAAGGTTGCTGATTAGGTTAAACCAGACCTCTCTTTCCAAAGCTACAGATTCTAGCAAATTCTGGGAGTTCCTTAGATGTTCCCAAACTAGCTCTGAGACACAACCCCTCTGATATTCCCTCTGATCATTACTTATGAAGAAATTCCTGGGAACTTCTTCATTAAGGGTAGACTCTCCCTCCTCACCTAAGAGGAGCAGTTCATTCTTTTTCAGGCGAGCACCATGGCCTCAGATTTGGAGGCACTGATCCTCATCGCTGCTTCTTCAGACTTTGCACTGAACCATTTGAAATTGTCCTGGGGGTCCTGGTCAGATAAGGCCAAAAGCACAACATCACCTGTTGGCAGAGCTTTCACTTATGCTGCCCCTATACTGATCCCTCTGCTCTGTCATACACTTGCTGGAGGCCAACACCAGTCCGTCTTTGATTCTGTGCCCGGTATCTGGGGCAGGGAAGAAGGGAGCGGGAGATCGACTGACGGATCAGTGCAGCGTCGACAGTAATGCTGACATTGTATCGTTCTGTTGTGGTGAAGAGGGAGCTGATCTGGATGGCAAAGCATTCGATGTACAAGTCGATCAACATTCCTACCCTCACCGGTGGTCATGAGCTCTGGGTAGTGACCGAAAGAATGAGATTTCAGATACAAGCAGAAGAAATGAGTTTAATCCACAGGGTGTCTGGGCTCAGCCTTAGAGAGAGGGTGAGGAGCTCAGGCATTCAGGCCATCCTTAGCCTGACTGCTGCCCCCTTGACCTGACCATGGAAAAGCAGCAGATAATGGATGGATGGATGGATGGATGGATGCTGGGCACAGATTGTTGCACTCACAGCACGCAGCAATGGTACTGTACACACATATTCAGTATCACATATTCCTCCAGAAGTGATCTGAAGTTGCTGATCCAGAGCAACAGTATGCAGATTATGTAAAGTATGTTTCTACAACAGAACATAACAAGGCTCAGTTTTTTGTATAACAAACATGGCTGCATAACAAACACTGAAAAGCTATGCAATGCATGGTGGTTCTGACCCAGCACCATGCCAGTAATCATAAGGAGAATGACTGCATGTCACATTCTATGATGGGTTAGATGCTGACACGTCACACCTTTGATGACATTCTTAGCGATATAAAGTTAAACAGTGTTGGAAACACAAGTACTGTAATACTTGTTTTACATCAAAATTCTCAGTCGAACCTATGAAATTAATCTATGTGTTCATTGTAAAAAAAATCTTATTTTTGAAATTGCAACATCCAGTGCTTTTTTATTCATGCAGTCCCAGGAAGCAGTGGATTTACTGAGCAACATTGAAGTTTTTTTGAACTTTTTTTCAAAGTGTAATGATTTGTATTTGCTTTTTTTACACTGTAAATGTACTTTCTAGGTGTTTCTTATATACATATTCATATATGCTTCAGGCTTTCACAGCACAGGTCATCAACCAGTATTTTTATAGTGTTACAGGACTTTTTTATTGCGACGTTGCGCTTGCATGACATTGGAATCCTATGTTAAATGTGTCAGTTCTATGCCACTGACACTCATCAGCCAGAGATGGATGAGCCAGAGACAGTTCCTTTCAGACTGCATACTTTGGCGATCCTGAATTCAGTAATTAGGCAAAGTTGAACAAAATACATAATTTGGCGGCCTATTTAGGGCTGAGCTGCAAGTAAAAATCAAGAGTCATCAACTTTAGCTGATGTGAATGGAACGGGATGTCTCAACCAAGAAGAACACATACAGCTCACGTAAAATGCATTTTATTGAGACAAGGTGCTGATGCATTCTTTGTTTTTTCACAAACACCATCTTGCGCTACATGACAGATGAAGTTTTAAATTGCTGGGCCAGCCAGCACTCTGGGGGTTTAGAGTCTTTCGTAAAGGTTCAGTGCTGATCCAGGCAGCCACAAGATTCAAACACACAACCTTCTGTATGCAGATATAGATACATAACCCACTGAACCACACACCACCGAAGAGCCGTTTACATGGTTCATTACCATTCCAAAGTTATTCATGAGACACAGCAATGTAAAAATGTTATCCTTGGTAATTCCTAAATCAGATTGCTCTAATTGCAAAATGGCAAGTTAAAAATGTTTTTGCTTGCCAATATAGAATACTGAATATATAGAATGCCCAAACATTAAAAATAACGTTTGGGCATTTCATATAGCATCATGCAATAAAAATATCCAATGTACAGTTAGCTAGACTGCTATTACGTTTTTCAGGATCAACTTGAGAGAGGTTCTGAATGTCTGTTTTATTTTTGTAGACATTGTTGAAGGTTGACTGGCAAATCTGATAGCATGACAGATACATTACATTAACTTAGCAGGCGCTTCATTCAAAAGCAACATGGATTTTTTTGAAGAAAGCAGGAGAAATCATTCTGCCAAGTCTGGGATTTGGCCAACCCTTTGATCACATGTGCAGCACCCAATCTGCTTCGTCAGTGAATTGTTTCTTGTTGTACACTGTTTAATAATCTTAGAACTGCATACAAATAAAATGCACGGCTGAATGTTTGGGTGCTGCTGTAGCACAGTGGTCAGCACTGTTGCCTCACACATCTGGGAGTTTGCATGTTCTCTCTGGGTTTCTCCAATTCCCCCCCCCCCACAGTCCATTAATTATACTTTCCAAATTGTGATTGTGTGTGCCCTGCAATGGGCTGGCGTCCAGTCCTGCGTTACTCTCCGCCTTGTGCCTGTAGTTTCCGGTAAAGACTCTGGACCCCCTGCGACCCTGTGTAAGACAAGCATAGAAAGACATAGAAAATGAAAAAAAAAGTCAAATGGAGGGATGACACTTCTGCGTTTTTAAAGAGAAAGCTTTCAAAATTAATGTTTTACTTCATCGCAGCTCTTAAAGTTGTTGATTATGTAATCTTAGATACTTGGTTTAGCAAACCTGCATGAAATTGTTACTAACATACAAACAGGACATAAATAAAATTCTAAATGACAGTAAGCAATTATTAAGTGTATTCTGTGAAAATTTAATACATTTCATTTACACCAAATGACATCATCAGACAGTCTGTATACTGATTTCACAGCAGAGCCGTCATTAGGGCAGCGCAAGCCCGCCCCCTAGGGGTTCTTGCGCAAAATGGACACCTGCCTAGATAATGAGAGGCCAAATAACAATGTTAGTAATTATTTTCATTGATTATATGCAGCTACATTTCACCCAAAAACCTCAATTTAACTAAATATTTGGGCTGTAACAACACATGCAGGCTATTCATTGTATACAATCAGTACATCATTTTCGGTTCAGTACACACAATGAAATGAATGACTCCATTTATTGACATGGGTGTAACCTAAATTCACAAGTGCATGTTAAGCACAGAAAGCATTATGCTAAATATGGCTGTGAATTGGTTATGGCTAATGCTGATTATGGTCATTCATAATCGGTGGTTTGGGAACATTTTGGTTTCCCAATAAAGTACACCAGCACTGCAAAGGGAGTAGTTAATAAGACCAAGGCCGTCTGTCTGTTGTGTTATCCTGTGCATGACTGGAGCAAAGCAGAATCAGCCTGTGTAAGTTTATGGTGATTTTGCCAGGAAATTCAGACTGGTAACTATTAGCTGTAGGGATGTTTATTGTTATAGATATGCAGCCAAACTTAGTAGAAGTAGAGAACATATGCATTGTTATATTTTATATATTTTTAAAAATGTATTTTATATAATTGTTTTTGCAATGTGCGAATAAGCGTCTACTATGTTTTGCTATTGCGACATGTCGGCAGACGCATTGCCTCTGGATTGCAGCTGTCCTGTTTGTGTTTGCAGTTTTACTAATAAATCAATTCAAACTCTGTTTCTTTGCTAAACAGAATCACACCAAACTGTGAACCCTAAGCTGACCTTTGTACTGAGCCATGAATTCTGTGTACTGTTACACCCCAAGTAAAAATACACCGGAAAACACAAGGGAAATACACTTAACTGAAATCACGTCTTGGTCATGTTATCACATAGCCTGGGCAAATGTAACCAGCATACCCATGCTGCCGTTTGTCGACAGCTAGTCCAGAAAGTATTGAATGGTCATATTGTAAGCTGGCAGGAATTATTTTTCGTGAGTGTTGCTTCTGTATGACCATGTCCAAGCGGTAGGAGGCAGAATGATTTCCATTACATGATCTGTTTCAGCCTCAGCCGGTGCCCCAAATAAGCTGGGCTTGTCCTGCACTCTATCCCTCCTCAGAGATGGGCCTCTTTCACTTATTCCCTTATTATCGCCCACAGATGATAATAATAAATAAGAGCGATTATCTCAGAACAACTGCGCTTATCAAGACCCGGGATATAATAAATCGTAAGAGAACAATCGGTTTTCATAGACGATTTGTATGCAGGAGATGTGAGTGAGTGTAAAGATCAGACTGACTTTGACAAGGGATAAATTGTTGTGGCCAGACGGTTCAGCGTATCTCCAAAACGGCAAGGCTTATGGGACGCTCTCTGTGGAGAACCGCTCATGACTTCACGATGAAAACTATATATATTGTGGTCACGTTTTACTAATCTGCTCCCAATATGTATTAAGCAGGGGTAACGGATTTCCCTTGGCACCTGGAAAGTCCATTTCCCCCTTCCTTACTGGGTGCGGAAGCATGAGTGGTGGCTGAAAATCATCCAGAAACATATGTACCTGTAGCAAAGTTAACACCATCAGCAACATTGTTTAGAAACACTGTCAAATTTCAACAGGGGGAACAGATTTCCGTTGACACTGGGTAAATCCATTTCCCCTTCTTACTGGACGTAGGAGTAAGTGACTGAAGGTCATCCAGATACATATGTACTGTAGTGTGCAGTATTAAAAGTACTGAGGCCCAGAGTTGGCCTGAGAACATATCTGTTTAACAGGGGCAACCATATATTCGCATCCTGGGCTGTGTTTCCTGATAATGGTCAATGGTCAAGACTTGAAAGGTATACCTTACTAAAGTTCTTTACTCTTCTATAGGTGTTTCCAGAAAAATCCCTCAAGAGATTGCTTAAGGTAGAGCTTCTTTAATCGCAATGTTAGTAGGCACCAAGACACCTAATTGGTTGACATTGATGGCTCAAGAATTGATTATTCCCTTCATGCAGCGACTGGTGGCTGCCGCATCAGAGAAAGTGTTCTTCTTAAATACAATACTGCAGGAATCCTGGAAATATTGCATGAATCGGAACGGGGGAGAACCTAAAAATGAAATGTAAAATTACCAAACTGAATCATCTAACCGTAAAAATGATTTTTGCTGATTAGGTGCATGAACCCGCCTTACTTTTTTGAAGTACAGTCTTGTAGAAAATCATTAAAAATTACAGAGAAAGCATCCAATTCTAAAGTAGTGATTGACACAGGGGTGTTTCTAGCTATTTAATAGATCAGGGGCTAAGTCAATATATAAAAACAGCTTTCAAGGTTGTCTCTCTCTCTCTTTCTCTCTCTCTCTCTGTCTCACACACACACACACCATTTTCTCTGGTGGATCCTAGCTCAGCTGACTGGAGCAGCTCATCATAATCATCACTGCCTGCACTGGCTGTGCTGTTTGTAGCGTCTGAACAACACAAATCTATGTCGCTATTAAGGTTACATCCATGATAATTGTCCCTATATAGCATGTATGTAGGCCTATGTGTTTTGTATCCCTAGTGTATTCGTCTGCGATACTGTTTCTCATGATCGTGTCAATGGGCGCGATCACACCACAGCAATTCGGCCCGATTGTAGTTCATCCTGGAGGCGGTTCCAGAACCCTTTTTAGCACTTACTCCAGACTAGATACTTTTTCTTCAAACACAAACTATTGGGATGCTTACAGGGATAGTTTGCGGATTGGTTGACCACAAGCACTATCGCTAAAACTTGGAAACTACGCAAGAGTGCAGCGAAATAGATAAAATTAGGAGAGCAAAAATTAAGCAGGTGGAATAATTTTTGTAGGCTACCTCAATTACAATTCTATTGATAACCGATATACCTTTTTTCCAATAACACTGATGTGAACACTGGTGAAACTTGGCAGCGCTTATTAGTGGAATAACATTTAAATCGTTTTCATTCTGTGAAATTGTAAGATCGATCTGCCAGTGAGATTTAATAACGAAGTACAGGCACTGCTCAATTAATGACCAAGTTCCATTCCTACGACCAGGTCGTTAAGCGAATTGGTCGATCAGTAAGGGGCCGCCCCTTACTGATATTTCGAGCATACCGTACTGGTTGCTGGTTTGTGTTAAGCATGTTTAGATATTATTTTAATGTAACCTTTGCACGACATTTTTCGTATTTTTATAAATGTTTATACAGTACTGTACTGTATACTGTAATAAACAGAATAGAGGAAACCAGCTCTAGTATACATTACTTAGGTTTGCATACTACCAGTACAAGTAATCGGATGGTTCCAGACAGTAGCCACCTTTCTCGATGATTTTATGAAATTGGTCAACATATTTTTCCACCTGCTTCTACGTCCATGCTCACCACCTCACCACTGATACTTCAATTATGAATCTCAGACAGAACTATTGAAACCATTCATGGCTTTTTGTGTAAACCTGGAGATTGCGACTGCTAGTCTAGTGAATACTGACTGACTGCGGGAATGAAACTGGGACTGAGAAAAGGTCTGACTGGTCAAAGAGCTGGTTATAAGTCTGGTTGGTGATTAATCAGGCAGGTCATTAAGTGAGGAGTGTCTGTATAAATATGTCGTGAGTCATATGAATAAAATATGGATAAAAGTGTCCCGTTTTGATCATGATCACCACTTCAGTAACTAACGAATAACTTGTTCATCCTCCATTGTTTTGGGGTGCTGGTGTAATTGTGAATTATGTGTGAAGTTTAACCTACGAACCACCAGCAAGTCACCACTGAGGTACCCTGAGCAAGGTACCGTCCCCAAGCACTGCTCCCCGGGCGCTGAATTAGCTGCCCCTTGCTATGTCATGAAAGTCACATATGGGTTAAATGCAGAGGACACATTTCGTTGTTGCGCACTGTGTGGTGTGCTCTTCTGTGGTGTGTTAACAATGACCACTGATCACCAAATTCGAATTCGAATTCTACGCGATCTCCCATACTTGTTCAGTAAAAAGGCTCCAGGTCCAGTTTTGTGGTGTAAAAGTGACACACAACACTGGCTAGGAGCTACAAAAGTTCCCGGTCCAGACAGCCCAGGAACTTGTAACCAGCGACCTGATTCCAGAACTTCGATGTGAAAGCACCTACTACGGCATGCCTATTTGAACTGATTTGAATAACCACATTCAACAATTTCCTTGAGTTTTCTTCATGAAATTTCCAAAAAGGCTAGATAGGTTTTCATCTGGGTGCGTGCAACTTCCAACTGTTTCTGCTCTGTGCAGCGCTTGATTACTCCCCCGGCCTACAGACATTGTGAGTCAAGTTCTGCATTGTTACGCAGTCTGTGCTTTGATCTGCTACAACACCTCCTGTCTCATTCTCCAGACAGGCTCTTCTCCGTTTTTCAGTGCGAAAAAACTTGTCGCTAGGCTTAAATATATCCAGCCTGACCTATGGTACATCACCTCATGAGCCAGTATTGTATATTTCTCAGTCACTTATGGTTAAGGTTAGGGTTGGGTATGGGTTACAGGTTAGGTTAGGGGTTAGGTTAAGGGTTAGGGTTAGCCAAGCTCCCCTTATCTCCCCTGTCATTTGAACCATGGAGTTGTACTTATACACTATGACTGTCATATTGTTTTACAGCAAGCCTTTTACTTTCTATTAAGTGAAAATACACCCTAAAATGTGGAAGGGGGTTAGGGTGGCCAAACCCGCCTTCCCATAGGTCGCAGCCAGCTAACACCACCAACTGGTTGACACCTTAATTCAAATCAGCTCATCATGGGGGCAACATGGAGGGACAGAATCTCCCATAACACCAGCACCATCGTCATAGACTGATACAGCGCACTTAATAAGCTAACTTTTAGCAAACTTGTAAGTAAGGTATACCTTTCAAGTCTTTGTAACACGTTAAGGTACTATTATGGGAGAACGCACCCCTGAACTTTACTGACTTCTCCACACACTTTTGGTGGAGTCTTTCCCCAACTCAACGCTGCATATAATGTTTCTCATCTGAACCAACTAAAACAAACTTACTGTCATTACTGAAATCCACTTTGGACTAGGGATGAGTTCTCCAAAACCTTTTGTAACACTATGTCAATCATAATACCTACCTCAAGTTGTACCATAATGTATCGAGGTGGCTGGGTTCCCAGAAGCCCTCTTGACGCAACATCATTCAGAAGTTCTGCCTTAAGTTGTACCTTAACATTCCAACATGGTTCCTAAATCATCCTTAGTTAAGTATACCTTCTGTATGACATACTTTGGTAAAGATGTTCTGAGCCTCTCTTAGCTGTCTCTTATTGCTGTTGTCGGCTCATACTGCTCATTTAAAATATGACTAACACTGTTACGGGTACAGTTTCAAAACTAAACATCACTTAACTAAAAATAACTGATCCATATAATAAAATCATTTTGTCTGATGCATGACTACAATCTTCGTTAGGTATTTGTTTCATCCCGGGCTCTGAATGTGCAGCAAATTGGCCTCAGTAATGGATGGATTGATAATAAATGTGTTGATCTATCTATCTACTTGCTATTTGTTTGTTTTTTTGTTTGTTTATTTATTTGGACGGAAGGAGGGGAGGTATATTGGAGGGGGGGCTTCCCCCCATTTCCAACACCCTTGGAATTCACACTTTTGTAATGTGACAAAGTCACAGTCGCGGTGCATCTAAACTTTGGTTCGGAGTCAACACTGCAGGTTCATTTACATATAAATCGAATATATTCTCCCACCAACAAAGTACCCTGGAATAGTCCTTAGTAGTCAATGAAGCACACTGGACATTCCCTTATGTTACGACAGCAATGCAAGTTTTGTTTTGGCTATTGTGCTTTTGCTCGTCCCAATATCAATGACATACACAAATATTGGTACACGCAGGTGTTTTAGGCTTATAGAATAAATAAAAATTAAATGGTGTGATACTACAATCTAGGGAGGCGAGCTTGTCCACCCAATCAGGGAATATCATGTTTACAGTGATTCAGTTTGTTAATTCCCAATTTTATTTTCAGGTTCCCCACTGCTCTGATTAATGCAAGTGCGACTGCGGTGTTAACCTGATCCCCCAATGAGTCTCTCTATCAACTGACCTTTTTTGGGACTTGCATAATTAGTTTCTTTGTACAGCTTCAATATTCGAGAAACAAAGATCTTGTAATAGCTCACTTCTCTTCCAGTGTCTAAGAGAGCCAACTCATCAGCCTTCATCTGAACAATCTGACCGCAAAGGGTTTCAGTAACATCTGAGAGTCCCAACATTTTGCAAAATGCCTACCAATGCTGTCAGATAGATTGCGGTTTCCAAATAGTTCAAGATATTTCAGACCAGAATCAAAAACTGTCAAGTATAACAAACCGTTCTCTAATTTTGATTGCAGACTTTTTTCAAATTTCTTGTTTAAACCTTTTATTTTGTGATGTGCGATAGTTTTCACTGATGGATGAATTCTGATTAAAATATATTTCTTCTATTATGTTAGAATAACCTTGATTTCCAGTAAGCTGTGACTTTGTAAATTAGGTCTCAAATTTTGATCACTACTGTATGCACATCTGTAAATAGTAGCCTATATTTCTATAATGATGACTATCAATTAAAAAACAACCGTTACGATGATGCTCTTATGACTACAGTACAATAGTGACATTATCTTGAAAGTTGGTGAGAAAACATGCTTTCTGCCTATAGCTAAATAATTTTCACAATAATTATTGAAACACTTCAATATTGCTACATATTAATATGTTGTCTATTCACAAATTAGTCTGAATTAAATAATAATAATAATAATAAAACATTTTATTTACAGCCTCTTTCAAAACATAATCACAATAATCAACTTTCTCAATATAAAATAATTCACAATAATAATCATTTGCAGTTACAACAATTTTAGTTTTAGTGATTAATTTTCATCATTGACACACCACAGCACACTACAACGAAATGTGTCCTCTGCATTTAACCCATATGTGCCAATGTGACATAGCAGGGGGCAGCTAATTCAGTGCCCCGGGACGGTACATTGCTCAGGGTACCTCAGTGGTGCCTTGCTGGTCAGGGATTCAAACCTGCGATCTTTCTGTTATAAGTGTGTGTCCCTAATCATTAAGCCACCACTGCCAAAACAATATTATAAACAATAATTATTAAATCATTCTCCATCATCCACTCTGATTTGTGTACTTAAAGTGGTCTACCATTATAGGGTAGACGGAGTACTTCCTATGTCATGTTTGTTTCATCCGTACCAGTTAATCTAAATGTTGTATCAAAATTACACCGTACTTGTTGTGTTTGTGTTGGTACCGTGCAATAGAGCGGAACCCTACCCAGTGTGTGTCCTTGTCTTAATCCGAATGCTTTCTCGAATAGGCTCCAGTCCACATTGCAACCCTGATCAAGACAAGAGATTGGACGATGTTTGAGCTCGGGTTGTGTAAGACTGCCCCCTGGTGTTTCAATACAATAGGGCATTTGATTTCGAAAACATGCAATCTACTTAGAATCTCTTTCTATGTGTTTAAATGTTTTTTGAGTTTTATGTATGACTTTCCAGTAATAATTTAAAAGGTAAATTTACTTGCACAGGTGACCCAAATGCGTTTGTATTTTAAGAATTACAGCAATTGCTCAATAGAATTCTGTTGAAAATAGAGATAATACTATTTTTACTACATTCAGCACTAATATTATTTTCAAGTCTGTAAACAAATTATGAATTCTACATTACTTGTCTTAAATACGAAGATGATAAAATCCGAATAGTCTCAAAATTGCCCATAATGTATGTGTATGTACCCTGTTATGGACTGGCATCCCGTCCTGGGTGAACGTCAGTACCATGCTACCCAGGACAGATGGCTGATAAGGATGAAAACAGAAATATGGCACATACTGTACATTATGATGATGTTGATGATGACGGTTGATTAATATTTAAGACTTACCAGTTGATTTAATATCAATTTTAATGTATCTACTGTCATGGCGACTTAAATTTATCTTTAACATTTTTAGATTAACAAATTTAACTGTAGCCTACTTTTCTAGCTATTTTTTAAAAAAAAATAATTCGAAATTCCTGTCGCGTTGTACTACAACACGGACTTGAATTATAATATAGGAAAACATGCCGATGCAAAAGAGGAATAGACAAAAGCACTGAAAACGTCGAATTCGTAGTTGACTTGCTTCATGTAGGCTACGGATTTTTAATTTGGCGCAGTTGTGTAATGACGATGGAAACGTTCGAAAATATCAGTTTTTGTTTGAGTACATTAAAAACAGACGCAAAAATGGATTCAATCATATTTTCCGATTAATATGTCTAAGGTGGCCAAAAAATACATTGTTAATACATTCATATCGTTAGTGATTTTTTTGCGAATTTTGCAGTGTTAACATATCAGTTGCTGAGTACCTGACTGTAAAATATTTAGTTAAAGGCATGTCTGGTTTAGTCTACACTCGTATTCAGATTTACTCATGATGTCCTGTTTCTAAAATGTTAAAAAGATTTGAATTTCTTTTCATATTGGAAATCTAGATAATTAAATGAAATATTTAATACAGGGGGATTGTAGAAAATGGATTTTGAATGCTAGAAGCAAAACATAAAAAAAACAATATAACTTTCTATTTGTTTCAGAGGACATATACGCCTAATGCACATAACATTCCAGATAGTGGTAAGGTTTCAACAAAAATATATCAGTAGAGTTACTTTAAACAACCATCAACAAATATAATGCAGTTAGCAATTATTAAATAAGCATGACTTGACAGTAGTTTCCACCGTTTGTTCTGGGTTTTGGGAAAACTAGAGGTACTTCGTGATCAGTTCATTCTACAGAGCAACCAACCGAGAGCAATTAGAATTCACATTCCTAGACCAAAATGCCATTCAGGCATATTTACATCGTTGACCGAGGTCACATTACTTTGTACGATGGTTAGTTTTCAAACTCAATAACATTAAAGTATCTCTGAATTAACAGTGAGAACAGTAAGAATATACAAGATCATATGCCTTTGTATAGGTAGTAAAAATGGGCAATGATGCAAGCATTAAGCAAACTGCAGCATATATGCTAAAATATAGGTAAATTATTGAACTGTACCAAATGGCTATTTTTTGCACAAATTTAACTATCATAAAATATTTTGTTAACTTGGGTTTTGTTTTGTTGTGCTTTAGTAGCATTAATACTATACTAGTAGTATAGTAGTAGTAGTAGGAGTAGCAGTTGTAATAGTAGTTGGCCTATAATTCTTTAGCATGATTAGTAGTATATGATCAGTATAGTACGCTTTAGTTTAAATGGAATCACCGTTAATGTCTGATTAAAATCGGAACCTTTATCAACATCACTCTGCGAACCGTACACTATATAGACGGAAGTCTTCGTCAAAACGCACCTCGGCAAACTATCAACAATACAAGGCTTCCTTCCAACGCGCTTTAAAGTCTGCCTGTAGTGACAGCAACCACTTTGGAAACAAATATGGAAATAGTAACGTCACGCACTCGATCATCTTCTGGATCTGTTGCTTATGTTACGTTTTAAACAGAATGAAGGCTTAATAAAATGTTATGTTGTACTTAGAAGAAAAGTCGAGAGTGCTAGCCGACGTTTTTGGTTTAAGAGGTCATCGTCCACGAGATACAAAACGTGACCGTGAATAATCCCAGTTAACAAATAACACCAAAAATTATCCATAGCAGCTTCCCCGACTTGCTTCCACTGCACATTCTCCACCGATTCCACCCCACTGCCCAGCGACAAATCAACTTGGAAATCCAATAATTATTTGCAACTATGCCCGTACCAGTGACCAATAAGCTACAACTCATCATGCAAGAAATAACATAAAACATTAAGCCAGATCTAAACAGGCGGCAAGTAAGTAAAATGACCGATATGCAGTATGGAAAGGTAGGTAAATGTTTTAACTTCGAATAGAATAAGTAGTCTACGGGAGAGCTCCTTTATGTATACATACTGCAGGTTCTTACAAACGTTACAAAGCGGAGGAAGTCGGATTCGAGACGACTGGGCTCAAATTGATTTTATGACCCTCAATTTCCACCCCCAATTTCCACCTAGGTCTGCATACACTATCCCTTCCGTATTCTCGGGAAAATCGTGGTGCGAAATTGGCTTGAATATGGATTTATGAAAAGCATTACCGTTTTCACTTCCTTCGGAAAAGATAATAAACATTGGGATACTACAAAATTATTAGCAATCATCGTTCGCTGTATAATGTTTTTACGTGACAAACAAATCTTCTAATGGAAAGGGTTATTTTTATAGCAACGTCGACAGTGGATTTCATATAAGGATTTTTACAAAAGCGTCTATTATTGGTAGCCAATTTATTTTTGAATTTACAGATGCTAGTTATAGCATCTGTAGATATTAGATAATATAGATATTAGATAATAGAGATATTTCAGCGAGGCTACATGTCTTATATTCGTTACATATATGCATTTAAAATTGACATTTGATAATTCACACCGCTTTGGAAAATGTATTTTAAATAAAATTAGTTGTTTTTTTTTTATTTCATCTGTTGATTGCGATTCTATTGATGAATTAAATCAATAAATGTTTTTTTTCTTAAATGTAATTGAATTTTTGGTTATTGTTATATACCTTTTGGATATTAAGAATACAAGTACCGCCTATATTACAGTGTAATCATACATTCATTTATTGACTGCGTGATACTACAGTGACGACAGAGCAGTACTGAATCTACAGATATGATAAGGAAGACACTTGAAACGTTTTTTAAAACAATATTAATAATAAGTTAAACGCATAGCCTACTAGAAAAGCTACTCTTGGAATGTAATTTATTTTTTAAAGGATTTCTGAAACGGTCAGTTTTTCTTAAAAATTCAGTAACGTTTTGAAAAATGAAGCAAATATATGGGTTAAGACGATCTCTAGGCAAACAGTTCGCATTTAAAAGTTGTTAATTATTTCAGAACACAAAAAACTAACAGTATTAGGTTGCATCGTTTTCTAACTGCAAAAGTTCATCCCAGTAATGGCCAACAGATTTCTTTCTGTTCTTGATTTGCGAAATATGCGCCTATATACATTAAAAAGTGAAGAATTTTATGTAACAAGAAGGCGTAGAATAACTTATAAAACTGTTGCTCTGGTACTTCTAATGAACGAAGTAAACACTTATGGGCAGATGCCATCACCAGACAGAATATTACAATCCATAAAAAGAGCTGGATTTTAACATTCGGATTGTAACGTGAACGTGAATCGATGACGGCGAATCCAATCGACAAACATTATATTCTGAAGTAAAATGGTTTTTAGTCCAGAGCGCCGCCTTCAGATCGGTCGCAGTGTAAGACACCCTGTGACAAGAAACATCTTTTCAGAGTCGGATCAGCGTGTGTACTTTTTTTTTTTTTTACCTTTTTTTCTCGTGAGATCGCGGCAATACACCTAAGACGCAAACACCGGAAGTAGTATTTTGCTTCAGATTCGGACAGAAAACCCCAAAAAATAAAACTTTAGTTAATAGAGCAAAAGCTGTCGCATGACCAGACTTAAGTAAAGTGCACCTTCTGGGTAATTTACACATTTATTTATATTGTTTGTTAAAACACGATTTGCCTTTCTTTTGTGCTTATCAGTTTAATCACTTGTTACATTTGTAGTTGAGGAAGTTTTAATGTGCACAGGAATATTGAAATCGTGACTTTTTTACAAAAATGTGTAGAGCAAAATACATTTCATTGGTTGTTAATCAGTCTTTCAACACGCTTATATGTATGTTAACGTTTCTATTTTAATTTACGTGTAATTAATTAGGCCTACACATGAATGAAATGCTAAGCGCATGCCATAAACCAAGTTGCGATTTTTCAGCTGTACTTTATGTATTTTTCTTATAGATGTGTAGTTTCTGTATGAGTCTTCTTCAGTGTAATATCATTCACTCTTCAAAACTTTTTTAAAACGCAATACTTGTAATTTCCTTTAAATTTTAAGCACCATTTCATATTGCAATAAGTTATAGATCCAACAAAAGCCACACTATTTATTTATCTTGTTAGTCTATCTATCTATCTATCTATCTATCTATCTATCTATCTATCTATCTATCTATCTAATTGGGTGAATAACCAAGTAATTATTGCGTTAT
>JAODKE010000101.1:28290413-28302175 GCA_026779605.1 Mormyrus hasselquistii | reverse complement strand
AATATTTCAAAAAAAGAAATGTAATATAATGTAACAAAAAAATATATATATATATATATATATATATATATATATATATATATATATATATATATATATATATATATGCACAATTAAAACAATCCAGAATCTGTGCATCGGCAATTGGTAAACTCGTGTGTGTGTGCCTCAGCGCGCGCATTTTTGCATTGTTGTGTGTTTAGCTTGTTCTTATCGTACTTCCAAATGGATCCAAGACGTAATGTTTAACACTGGCCAAAAGATGGCGGTATTGCTCTACAAAACATTGTGATTCCTTTGTTTTCCCTTATCAAGATTTCAGGACCATAAAGATTGCATTACACGGCTTAACTTATTTTACATTATGCTTGGAAGTAATTTAAATATTTGGAAATTCCTTTTTTGGAGGAATGATTTTAGTGTAAGTCCGTATTAGAAATCACAGACCAGTGAAACACTGCGGTGATTGTTTACTGCCTGCATACAGCAATCATAAAATTCTATATCAAAATGTTCGCTACAATCTTTGTTATATAAACAATTTTATTTCACTTTCTTAACGTAATAATAAATATTTGTGTAATAAAAATATATTTTGTTATATTACACTGGACTAAACATTAAAATGCAATTTAAATATATGTGACTATCATAACATTTATAAGTTAACAAGTTTGTAATGCAATTTAATTATAATGATATTCTTCTCACTTATGCATCAGTAATATGAAAACACATTGCAATCTTACACAGAGAAGCTGTATGTGAATCTACATACATACATTACAAAACTATTCGAAATCTAAAACAAATGTCGGCCCAAACGGGTTATATTTATATTCTATCGGCCTAGTTATTATAATCCAGTACTAAGACACCAATTTCCACATGGAAAATCCCGAGTAATTTAAAATATTTGTATCTTATGCAGTAGTATTATATTTTGTGACAATTACATGCGATTTCGCTGATTTAAACAAAACATAATTAGATTATTTTACGAAGTCCTTACTCTTTAATTGTCATTGACTAATATGTACACTTTGTTATTTTCTTTTTGTTTACCTTTTGACGCTCTATTTACTATTTTATTAATTTATATTTTCATTGTATATAGATCTTTACTTGTGGTTTCTGTTACATCAGTCTAAGAACCAGCAATAATTAAATTATACCGACATAGTAAACAGGTTATTGAGAGAATACAGAAAAAATGCGTAAAGAATATACAACGATACATTATCAGCAGAACTAATGTTACCATTGCAGCTTTTTTGAAAATGACATTTGTAACAAATATCCTTGGCGTTTCTTACATTTTACAGTTTGTTACATGGTTTTCAATCGGTTGTCGTATTATAAACACTACTCTTTCCCTTCTTAAGGCTTTTAATCTTTCATGACATATCTGAACGTATGATCATTTAAACGTTAGGATATGAGTATTTCGGTTGCACCGAATGGGCTTACGCCAGTGAGTTAGATGTTTTCACAAGTTGTTTAAAACTGGCAATTACATTTATAGGACCTAATTAAGTCGTGTACACTCACAATTTATTAATGCAACCCTGACATTTAAAAATGAATTCACCTCGTTAGAATTACGAATTAAGAGCTAGGATTGCTTTATTTCAGCTACCTATTAGCTACAACATAAAAAGTAATCTTTTTAAAGGGGTAGGTGTACATTTGATCTAACGTAAAGCGGCAGATATCTCATTAAGTATCCGGTTGAATATATTAATGCGCATATTCTCCCCTCCTCTCTCACCCCTTTCTCTCTCACTCCCTCTCCCTCTCACCCTTTTCTTTTTTCCCTTTTTCATTCTCTCACTCTCTCCATACCACAAGCGCGCCGTTCAGTGCCCGTGCGGAAATGCCAAAGCCAATGGGATAAGGATTCCATAATAGATGCAAATTGTCGTGAAAAGACACTGCAAAATATGAAAAAAACTCATTTTCGGCGGAGTAAATCACAGAAAACTGTTTACGATCTGGCATTTTGGTCTGGAATTGTAATGCAGGAATATAACAGAAGATGCGATTGTATGGAATCGATATAATTGTGGCGTGAACATTGACAGGGATTCTCGAAATACGGCATATATCTATATACTGGGAATCACTGAACCTGCGGGTATCTTCGGAAGTGTTTATTTCCTTCAGCGGACAGAAATTTAATATACAGAGAACAATAAGAGCTGAAACAAGAACAGCAACAACAACCAGAACAACAAAAGATGAGTTCCTATTTCGTAAATTCTCTGTTCTCAAAATACAAAAGTGGTGATACATTGCGCCCAAATTATTATGAATGTGCAAGTTTCGCACAGGACCTGGGAAGTAGACCCACAGTAGTTTACGGACCCAGTACTGGAGGAACTTTCCAACATCCAAGTCAGATTCAGGAGTTTTACCATCACGGCGCATCCACGCTCTCCAGTACCCCTTACCAACAAAATCCTTGCGCCGTAACTTGCCACGGAGAACCTGGCAACTTCTACGGATACGACGCGTTGCAAAGGCAAACCCTTTTCGGAACCCAAGAAACGGATCTGGTCCAGTACGGCGACTGCAAGCTGACCTCGAACAGCATCGGAGAGGAAGCAGAGAACACAGAGCTAAGTCCTTCTCCTACACAACTCTTCCCATGGATGAGACCTCAAGGTGAGACAATACAAAACACGAACTACTGTTTGTTAAGCAAGGCTAGGCTACAGAGGCACATTTCCTGTGTAAAAGCCGAAAAACGTCCTTTTACTGTTTTATGAGGTCTAACTTGTGAATTACTTTATTGTTTAATTACCCTGTGAGAACCGGGGATAAGTGAAATTCTTTCTCCACCCTAGGTTTTATTGCACATTTTATGACATACTGTTATCTTGGAGTTATTTCTTGGTGTAAGTTAAATGTAGCAACGTAGGGCATATATCTTTGGGATCTTGCTTAAATGTGTGTCGATAGTGATGCATGCAAACCTATTTACAATCGGGCACAATATTATGTTTTTGTTTGGCAAGAAACATGCTTTTACATGCAAAATGACAACTGAGCTTTAAATTAGCCTAAATTAGTTTTATTTTCTATGGAAATGCTCACTGATGTTTTGTGTAATGTTTGTAATAGTCTTAAAATTGCGTTCGTTTATTTTGCCAGTAGCTGCCGGACGAAGGCGAGGCCGGCAAACCTACAGCCGCTACCAAACGCTGGAGCTAGAGAAGGAGTTCTTGTTCAACCCATACCTGACCCGCAAGCGGCGAATCGAGGTATCACACGCTCTGGGACTGACTGAAAGGCAGGTCAAAATCTGGTTTCAGAACAGGAGGATGAAATGGAAAAAAGAGAACAACAAAGACAAATTTCCCAGTAGCAAATCAGAGCAGGAGGAAATAGAGAAACGAAAAAAAGAAAATGACCAAGATGAACAGGCACGAGTGGCTCGAGAAGAAGACAGCGAAAAAGCTAAACAAATATAGGACTACAAGCACGGAGTTCAACATTCTAACGTCGCTGGAGAACTTACAAATCTGAACTTTTGCTTAAGAACCATTAAATTCTTATGGTTATTGCTCATTGTTTAGGGTGATGTCAAAACAGGAAATGAAAATAAATGTCGTATCCAGTGTAAAGAAGTTAAAATGATCTGACAGAGAGATACTGCATTTCTACCTAATGCTGGGAAATATTATAGTGACATAAAGTAGCTACCTTTATTTGTGAAATAATTAATGTGAAACATTTTTGATGTTAGAATATTACTCTAAAATATACTTTGGCAGCTGTGTAGGGTTATTAATTGGTGCACTTTTTACTGTTCCCGTTAATCTTATGGTAATTAACGTAGCAAACTATGAAATCCAACAACATGAAACTGCCTATTTATGATGTAGGTGCTCTCTCTTTTTACGTTAATCCTTTGATAGTCCGTTTAGTTGTTATCGGTATTGTATTTTCTATTCTTGGATAGGCATGCGCACAGGGCAAAATAATGAAATAAAAGGCTTCGGTGACTGTGACACATAATGTATACTGTACTCGTGAATTACTTTATGGGCACTTGTTGTCATGCTTTGTTGTTCTTCACCTCTTTGTCTTTTGTCTAAACCTGGAAACGGCGGGAAAAGGAGGGCACAATAAAGTTTACAAGAAAGAATCCATAACAATTTTACTGTCTTCCGCTACTTTTTACCTAATGCGTCAGTCTTAGAGACTATGATCACTACCCGGGAGTTTATATTGTCTAACAGTATTTTGTAGTAGTCTATGAATGTGTTTCATTGGCCTCGTATGGGTTTAGGTTGTGACATTAGCATCGACGGTGAACAGTAAAGTATAAGTTTACGAAAATGATAAACGCTTCAGCTATTTTATTTTAGAGAATTACTTACAGACCCCACACATATTTAATATAGATTTAATTAGCAAATGCTCGATAGGTAATGTGCTTTGCAAGGGTTTATTTTTTCCTCAAAACTGTTGACTTTATAAATCTATGTATTATTTTGGCTACTTCAATTTGCTCCTTTCTTTTGAACTACAGAAATTACAATTGTTTAAACCAAAAGAATCATAACTTCTGAGAGAGAAAACCGTCGGGTTGATATATGGCTTGCAGACAGAGACCAACCACAATCTTAGACAACTCAGAATCTCGGGCGACTTGAAGTGTGTATAGAAAATGAATGGATAAATGGATGGATAACAGGTTTTCATAATGTGCATGCAACATGCAAACCAGGAAGGTGTCTTTAAAATTAGTGTATATTTATTGGTGTTAACCTAATACATTTATTTTTTACAGATTGCAGGACAGTTAACATCTCATCAGTTTATCTCAATGTTAAATGATTGTGATTTTTGTATAATAATTGAAGGTAAACTTACCAATAACATTTTTTTTAATCAAGACTGCTGCATATTTGCATGGTAGTTGTACAGTGTGAAGTCCATTTACCATTGGATGACACTAAATCACGTGCCTGTTATCACGTGGCCCCTGAGGAAAAAGAGGTGCTTTTTTGGTGTAAATCTGGATTGCTATTCTGTAATTTATCACAGTACCTCGTAAAACCGACAGTAAAACCTCCCGGCCTACAAATCACCTGGTCAAAATATGAGTTCACTGTATTATGCGAATACTCTGTTTTCCAAATATCAGGCTGCAAGTTCGGCTTTTCCACCCGGGATTATTCCCGAGCAAAGTTCTTGTGCATTTGCGTCCAGCTCTCAGCGAGCCAGCAGCTATGTCTCGGGATCTCGTTCCGCTGCCTTTCCCCCCTCACTGTCGGGTCTCTACAGGAACAGCGGGAGCGTTCATCCTCAGAACCAGAGCATGTATTCCGGCAGGTATGATATTAACGCCAGCTCCTTCAACATTCACAGTCCCACCTATGAACAAAATGTTTCCGTGCGTTCTGGAGACGTGTCGAAGCAGTCCGACAGTGGTAAAACGGAGGAGCGGGACAGTGATCAACAAAGTGAAAGCACCTTTCGGATCTATCCTTGGATGAGAATCTCAGGTACGTTAAATAAAATAGGTGTGAAAGAAAAGTGAGGGCATCATGTTAAGTAAAACATTTCAGAGAACAAATCGTTTTCCACTGTGAGAGTCATGATCCAGACGCCAGTTATCCAAGCAAAACTTTTATGAGTATACGACCCAGAAAGCCGTAATGTTTGTCACTTAAATATTCATTAGTTGGTATTGTATAACTAATAGTCGGCCTGCTTCAGCCTTGAATTGGGTGTCCATCGGTCTCGTCAAAACAAGAAAAGATCTGGGGCACTGGCATCTGGTATTTTGTGTGAGTAACCTTCCAAAACAGATTTCATGTGATCGTTTATAGTTAACTTCCAAATGTGTTTATAAAAAGAATAGACATTTGTCGTAGATGTGTTAATTACTCGGCATGATTTTTGTTTTAAAACAACCGACAGACTGTGCTTATGCAACACCGCACATGAGCGTGTTATGGCGGCCTGTGAAGCTGTACGGATGTGTGCATATTTAGCTAGAATCACGGCTTTCGACGCGTCGATATTGCCCGCTGATTATAGCTATGTATCCGTACATTTTACAGAAACTTTGTCATATTTTAGGTACATTGCTCGTCAGCGTTGTTTTCAAAAACAAGACTTATGGGGTTTGATGTGTTACGTGCACTATTGTGAGCGAGGGTGTTTGTATCCTGCTTTATATCCTGTATTCACCGTCATCACTGTCGAAACAGCTTTCAAAAAATATTGCTCGACTTATAGATGCATCACTTTAAATGACTTTTTTATAAGTTCACAGAGCTGTTTCATGCTTGTTTGACTAAAGTTTGTAGAGCCTGACACATTAACAGCAGCACATAATCATATTTGAATAATATCTGTAAACATTTATCTTTAAAGGTTTGAACAAATGTGAATTTTTACATTTTGTTTGTCTCATGTTTACAGATTTTAATTCCACTTAAAGGAGAAAGTGGGAGTCAGTCATTATATTAAGAAGCATAGCCCATGTTTTTAACAGGAAACGCACATGGTTTGCATTCGTACTTAACGCGGGCGTCTGTTACGGTCTATCATTCTTTATCCTCCAGTCTAGCAGTTGCATTTCTTTTAATCCTAATTTTACATCGGGTGCCTGATGCATCACCATGCACTGTTGACACTCAAAAGGTAAACTACGCACATTATTACAGTCAACGACGCAACGGGATGAGCTTTTAAATGTAGCGGTATGGTATTGCTGTCTTTGCTATAAACACGACTGCTTTTAATCACATAACTATCGTAGTACAACTCCGTCAGGTCGACGTGGCCTTAATTTAAATGCTGAGCTTGCATGTACCCAGGGAGAATAGACATGCTGGAAAATATATTAAATATGCTACACGTTTAAGTCGAGAGAGTAATTTCCAAAAGTTTGTTAGAGAAGATTTAATTCATGTACGTTTAGGGCTAAAGTAAAAAGTGAGTAACTTCAAAGTTCGTAGGAAATCAAAGTAATAAATGCTCAACAGTAAAACTGTAGTACCTTCACATTGTCAAGGCATAATTAATTTATTTTCCATAACAAATTTTAGATCTGTAGTAAGTGTTGAGATGCGGATTTTCGTAATCTTATGCTACGGGAGATGTAAGAAGGGCATTCCCACCATAAACATATGGTTATAACCTGTGTTTCCTAAACGTGCTCAAATGCATATGAAGTTACTTGATTTAATATTATTTTTGACCGCTTCAAATTAAATTAACTAAAAACAGTTATCATAAAGTATTGACGTGCTTTCTTCTGTATGAATTAAACAGAATACAATTACGTCATTCTGTTAACTGTATAACATATAAGCCATTGCCTTGGACATGCTTTTAAACTTTAACTTTCGTATATAAAATAGTTTCCATCTCATCTTCATCAAACAATAACTTTTGGTGTGATTTGAAACACACTCTAGGTCTACATTTTACGTGCGACTGGGGGAAAAAACCTGCGTAACTATTTTTTTTTAAGAAAACTAGGATCTAGGAACATATATTATTTGGAACTATTACATAGTATTAACTATTAAATAGAGATGATACATTTATATAGGAGCCTGGCGATTTGTTATGATTCTCAAGCTTAGGTTTGATTCGTGTGTGTGTGTGTGCCCGTGTGTGTGTGTGTGTGTGCCTGAGCGTGTGTTTATGTGTGCAGTACCATTAATACTATAAATTAAACTTCAGTGTTTCTGCCTTTGGTAATAATTAAAAAAAAAATTCTAAGAAGTATCTGTGATATGAATTTTCGTAAAAGTTAGCGACATATTGCTAGTTAAATTAATATCCCCGATTGTTAGCAAAAACAAAAAAGAAAAACACAATTGCCCCAACAGCAAGTAATTTAGAAGTATTGATTGTAATAGTACACTAGTATTCATTTTGTCGTATTATGTATTTTGATATAAATATTTTCGTAATTGATATGCTATATCCATAATTCGTATGTGATGAGATATATATTTATTTTATAAGATGAAGCAAACCTCTAGACTGTCTGTGTAATGTATAAAGTATTATCTGTTGTATTAATGTTCAATTCAATGCGTGCCTTAATATACTGTCGCTATTCTAAGGTGTGGACAGAAAGCGAGGCCGGCAGACCTACACACGATACCAGACACTGGAGCTTGAAAAGGAATTCCACTTCAACCGCTACCTGACAAGGCGGAGACGCAGTGAAATAGCCCACGCTCTCTGTCTCTCTGAGCGCCAGATCAAAATTTGGTTCCAGAACCGACGTATGAAGTGGAAGAAAGAGAATAAGGTTACTGATCTAAGTTCCTGCACCGAGGACAGGCCGGGCTGCGAGGAGGAGGAGGAGGAAGCAGAAGAAGAGTAGCGAAGAGTTTATACAAGTCAGTCGAGTAACAGTATACTAGAATGACATTCAATCCGATATTGGCTTTAATCTTCCCATTTTAGGACAATGAAAGTAAAGAACCGCACTACCTATTTGTATTTTGAAATAGTAGGAATTTATATGTCTACTTATGAAATCACATTCATTTATTTTTGTTTATACTTTAAATATTTCAATCGTAGGTTTTACGTTTTAAGATGCTTGCGTCCTGGTTAGCAGAATCCAGTACGATACAGTTTGCGCGTATTTGTGTTGTAGGTTACTTTTGAAAAGAAATCATAAAGCATCCAAAAAGGGATATCCTATATCGTATTATATCTATATTGTACATACAATAAACATTTGCATTGCTGCATTTTAACTTGATGCGTATGAATTGTTCCTGTTTTGTAAATAATCTTAGATTACCTTTCCCAAACAGCGGACCATTAGCAGTACCTATTGATATTTTTGCCTGAAGGATAACACTGTGAAATGTTGAATTTTTGCATGTGTAATCTTTAGTGACAATAAATAAAAGGAATTTTATTTATATGCATTTTATATACTATTTTAATGATTACAATCTACAATCTTCATTCTTTTTTTTCTTTTCTTCTTCGTCTTCTTCTTCTTAATAATAATAATAATAATAATAATAATAATAATAATAATAATAATAGTTTGTATATTATCAATTCACAACTGTCGTAGTTCAACTCAATCTAGTCAACATAGTTTAACTGTGGTGGTGTTGTTGATTCGTTTTATGGTTGTATTGAGGCTGGTGTAAAATATGATACTACTTTTGGTGTTTCCTTTTATGTAAAATGAAAACCTCCATACGATTATAGTATTTAATGCTATTATTTTAGAAGCAATAAAAAACATTATTTAAGCGCGTCCTTTGAAAAGTTTCCCTACATTGTCATCACTTATGGTTTCCACTATTAATTTTACAGCTGTTGTTATGAAATGGGTCATTTGAAGTTTTCACTGTTTCACTAGACTCTTGGTTAAATTTATCGGCAAGTAAATATGCAAATTATTTATCAAATGTGGATACAGAAAATCTGAAGCCAAATACATTTTTATTGGATTTAGGATTAGTGTATGTGTCAGATTGGCCTACCTCAGAATTTTTCTTTGTGCCATACACCTAAAACTGTCTACAAATGCGGGAACGGGGTATTACGCTACTAATTCTAATATGTAAGCATGGCTATAGGAACAACAACGTGAATTTATTCAGCTTACATATAATGCCGCATTAGTCGTCGCATCGTTATGTGGAGTCTGAATACACACGTGTGTGTGGTTGTTGATTTAAAAGTTACTTAGCCGGTTATTGAAAACACGTTTTCTTTTATTTAGCTTAGCCTAGATCTGAGCTAACCTTCTTAGTATGTTCGGTGTGTTGTGCTTTGTTTTCAAATCAAGTATTTCCATGTCTTAATCAGGTGAGCCAACTAAGAACGTTATCGTTTGCATTGTTTTCAGTCTATCGAAAATTATTTTCAGGCTATCATACATATTATACATTTAACCTATCTAAATTGTCTCAGTATATCTCCGTCAAGGCAATTTCGCTGGAGTTTATAAATTTTAAAAAGTTGAAGATTTTGTGTGTGAGCCTAAGCATTTTAATCATAAACATAGGTATTAGCATGAAAACGCACACGGACAGCTCTTTAGGGTTTGTAGAAAAAAAGATGGCGACGGTAAGATGACTGCTTCTAAACCACTCGCGAAGAAATGCAATAAATTCCTTGTTGTTTTATGAAAATTTACAACTTTGTGATAGAACTTTATGAGTGGCTGAGTTCTAGGATTGGCCGAGGACGGTCATGTGGATAGTTAACCGTGAACATGAACTTTTTATGATTTCCCAAGTGGTTATATTGGAGCATTCTTTTGGTCACCGCGCCTTCAGTAGCAACACTGCCCTCCTTAAAGGTTCTTGGCTCCTCTTCATTTTTTTATAAATGAAAAATATCAATTTGCTTAGTGTCATAGTTCATATCGATGAACAGAGTACGCGAACAGCCTACTCCGTGCTGCTATGCTAATGCGCCCTGGTCTGATTGGGATTTCCGCTACAATGAAGGGTGAATAAGAAATCTGGGCTCGATGGAGATCATCCCATTTTTCATATAGGGATCTTTCTCACTTTGCTAGTATAAATGATAGGAATGGAGGAGACGGAGACTTGCGCTAATGGCGGAACAGATTGGAGCAACTATAAGGTCAGACTAAAAGCAAGAAACTAACGATTTCCTCTGGGCCATCAAGAGGCGTAATGAAGGATTATAAACAAAGGTAGGATTTGGTCTCCTTCACCGTTCGTTCTTCATGCTTTGAATCCTAAATATAGCGACGTAACACATATGCGTTAACAAAGTATTTCTTTAGAAATGCGGGATTATGTGTACTACATATATTCTACCGGATATATGAACTTATTCTGGCGTTCAGATCAATTGTGGCATATCACACAAGTTGTTCTGCATCCACAACTTCCATCTATTTGTATGCTTAGAACAACTTTCAGTGTAATCAGTGCCTACTAAGAATTGGTTTGTCCTCTCTTACTGCTACTTCGCTTCAGAATGCTAGTAATTTCCGAGTGTATGAGGGACGGGTTTGGTAGTTGTGTGTCCTGAATTTTGCTGAAACGTCTTGGTTCGGTTCTTTCTTGGAATGTTTCACCTGGAGGCAAATTGCTATGCGACATTCTGTCCTGTCCTTACTCGGCTTTGCGCAGTACGAAAAATCAATAAAGCAAACCACAGCTATCATAACCATTTCATTCAACAATTATTAAAACATACTGTTATGAAAAACCAAGCCAGAAAACGCATCGTTTCATTTTACAAGTGATGAATTGCTTCCCAATAAAATAACATGAATGAGAATCGGCAATACCATTTATTACAAACCTTAAATAGTGATGAACTTGCTTTGATAAACACTATATATGCCTTACTAAAAAAGCTGTTGTTTATATTGCTGTTACGTGTTTTACCATTACGTGTGCTACGACATTTGGCCTACATTTGAATTCTGCCACTGCGGTTGTTGCCAGATATGACGATATTCCTAGCGGCCATAATCACGGCGATTGCGTGCATGGCATATATTTACCATTTTTCAGTAGTAAGACAAATAAGACTGAAACGTGTTTTATGTTATTCGTGTATTTGGACGACCTCACATTAATATCCTAAAAATATACAAAAATATCCTAATTCTGAACAAGATGGCTTTTATTATATATTATATATAATTGATAATTGATTGTTTATATAATAATGTATTATATATGACTATTTATTTTGGTTATGCAGTCTACTTATGGATTTCTTCCACCAACAAGGAAAAACAACATTAA
>JAODKE010000101.1:28261776-28290385 GCA_026779605.1 Mormyrus hasselquistii | reverse complement strand
TTCTTGGGGGTCGTGGTGAAATGAGATTGTCTAGAGTTTCTCGATTTAATCCATTCCAAATCTGCAGTCGTTCTCTGCGTCAACCTTCAGCGATTCTCTGCTCTTTGAGGCCATCTAGTGTTCATTTGGCAAAATGATTCCAAAAACATCTTCAGAGGCCGTGGCAAATTGGAACTGGAGGAAGTGATCTTGTGTATGAAAAGTGTTGCCTCGTTTTTCGCAACGAAACTAAGGGCAATAAAATAGAAGTCGGGTTAGGCTGAATGCTGGTGTTGGGGAGAAAGGTATAGAACAATTGGAAAGATGCCATTGGGAATAGATTTTCGCAGTTGCGTTCTTCTCTAGACCGAGCTCTTAGTAGTATTTGACATGCTTAAGTTGCACACATCCATCGTCCCCTGTCCAAGGCTTAAAACCACTGGAAGTGAGAAATGTGTCTTCCGTTTCTTTCGCCCTTCCACAGCTTTTGACTTCGCCCGTGGACGTCCTGGGTTTAAAGGTTACTTTTATCATGTGTTGCAAAACTGCGACCCGTGGCCTCTGCTAAACTTTCACTACTGACTGTCAAACTAGATTTTTCTTAATAGTAATCTGTTCCCTTAAAGCAAAAGATCTGATGAAAATATTACAATTATTAAGCGGAGTTGTTATTAAGAAGTGCAAGCAAAGAGCAACAGAATGGTTATTATTGTTGTTATTATTATTATGATTGTTTTATTATTAAAATAGTACTACTATACTACTACTACTACTACTACTACTACTAATAATAATAATAATAATAATAATTATTATTATTATAATAATAATAATAATTATTATTATTATTATTATAGGGCCTGTTGTTGCTTGCAATAGTTGATTCCAAATAACTAAATTTGCTCGATAAAATGGATGTGAAGCAGATTAAACTGAATAGTGGGCAATAAAATATTCATAGATTTGTCTGTGCGAATGGAACAGCAGTTATATAACTTAACGATGTAGCAAACTTAGAACGCAAAGTCTGTGAAGGAAACACAAATAGACTTCGAAAAAGGAGAATGTAATCGGCAATCTGTTTGTATTACATGACTTGATGTATTCTTATAGTACAGCTATTTAAAACAAGAGTTCTGAAATACAAACATGTTCATTTGTGATTTAGACCTGTGCCTTGTCTGGTGATTTTAATTCAGACACTCATCCAGTAAAAATCAGGTGTAAAATCAACAAATATTTAATTTCCACCAAGTTTTCCCTGTATAAGTGTTGCATTGCATTACCCTGCAGTACTCTGTTAAAGTTATTTTTCATTCTCTTTTCATTTCTCTTTCGTCTGAGCGATTCAAAACAATGTATGTATTGTTTTGCGATAAGAACATACGACACAGTTTCCTGCGGGAAGTTTATAGCTATTTATTTATTTATTTTTGCAGCATGCGCATTTACTTGCAGTTTTAAAAAGTAAAACATTTGAATATATTCCCTTTTTAAAAAACCCACGTTCTTTACCGGGCACAAATAAACCAACTACATGTGATTTTATCGTTTGTTAGTTTTTGACTGTCAGGTGGGAATAATGTCCTATTGATTGAATACGATCGAATCATTGGTGGATATAGGAAATTCGGGTTCTATATGGCCAGTTCAATCACAATATTCCATTATAAGGTCAGCTATTCTATGTCCTTTCCTGATGAGCTAACTTAATTTAACAAAATGAAATAAATAAAATAATGAAAACACACTTAGAGTTAATCTTTTTAATAAGCATATAACAAAAGCACATTGCACATTTTATATTGAAAATGCAAATGCATATATAATACAAAGAAGACGCGAATTTCAGATAAGTATCAATGTTTAAGTATCTCACACCACGCACTTCATGGTAAAACCATATTTGTACTCTGCACTCTATAATATAACGCAATAGCACAACATTCACAATATATAATACAGTATACACTTCAACGGTCACGTGAACAGAATTATGATCAAATGACCAAAAAGTAAACAAATATAGTTCCGAACTCCATATAAGTAGGCAATTATGTAATATCTTATACTTACACATAGTCCGACACTCATATTGGGAGCTTTTCAAGATAACTTATTCAAGACAGAATCGCTTCCTTTTGTTTTGCAAGTGGAACTTAAATTCTCCTCGTAGATATACATGCTGGCAGGAGTTTCCGTCTCTTTTCCATGCTCGTCCTTCCATTTTCCACTTATTTCCGCCTCCAAAGAAATGTTTCTATCTTTGAATCCAAACGCTCCACAAATGAAACTTCTGCAAAGCGAAGAAAATGTACATTATTAAACTGACAGGCATAGCTGTTTAGAACTTTACGTGCGTATTCCACGTGAACACTTGGGTATTACTTTTAATAGAACACATTGAAAATGAAATTCTATGTGCATTTAATTGTGCAAATGCAGATGGTTAGGTGCATATAAAACATCCACATTTTCTGCACCAGGTCACTTTATAATTAATGAAATATAACGTTCGAAAAATAAAAGTTTTGTTTATAATTTTTTTATAGTATTTTATGATGCAAATATTAAGTTGATAAAGATATCTAATATTTTGTCACTTTTATATTTTTACTCAAAACTGAATTATTGTTAGCTTTAAGTTTTTTTCGCGTTATTTTCCCCTGATTTTGTATGCGAGACGAAATAGATGGCTTATCTACATCAAATTAGCACGCAAACAGTAAAATGCTTTATTATGGTCTACCACATGCTACAGAGAAGTCGAATTGAGTAAATCGATAAATTACTTTAGTACATTGAACGGATGATATTGTCCTTGCACTGTTTAGTATACGGAAGACAAAATGTAGCATTTTCCAAAGAGATCTTTGCACTGAAATTTTGTTGTAGGTTTAATCTTGAAGTTATAATTTATGCACATGTGTATTGTTTTTATAATTCGCAAAAAATAATTAATAGGATTTCATGATCTATAACTAAAACGTTAAGAATTCTGGCAAAAAATAAAACCGAAACCTATTACCTAAAATATTTGCGTATTGCACCCAGTCGGAATGATATGATATGTACATATATTCAAATATTATTAAATACATTCTATATATAATAAAATTAGGATAAAAAACAACATGCACAGGTAACTCTGAAGAAATCTGGTTTTGAAGAAGAGGATTTGCCCACAATGGGCTGAACTGTAAGTTTTAACGCACCAAGTAAGAATGTGTGTGTGTGCGTGCGTGTCCGCGTGGTAATATGAATGTGTGTGTATGTACGTGTGTTTAGTTTGGAGTTTTCAGTCCTTGAATGATTCAGTGTGCGTGATTTCATTGGAAGGAGAAAGGAGACATCTAAGCTTTCTGGTTTGCGCCGGGGTCCCCGGCGCATGCAATCAGAACCCCCTCATGGGTGCTATTTTGCTATCACAGAAGCTCGTGATTGGTCAGCCACTGATCAGATGGTATAGTTCCCCTCTGTCCCACACTGGCACCTCGCCACCCCCTTTCAGCTAAAACCCAATCTCCGATAAACTACTAATAGCTAAACCACTTGGAATATATAACACAACAAATCATAAACCCAGGAAAAGAACGGTACCCTCCCAATGAGTTCCTATTTTGTAAATTCAACTTTCCCTGTTACTCTGCCCGGAGGACAAGAGTCTTTCTTGGGACAGATACCGTTATACTCCTCTGGATACACGGATCCTTTAAGACACTATCCCGGAGCTGCATATGGAGCTACCAGTGTCCAGGACAAGTCTTACCCATCTTATTATCACCAAACTAACAGTGGCTACGGCCGGACAAATACCGCTGCTAGTGCGTGCGATTATGCAGCAGCCAGTTTTTACAGAGAAAAGGACCCCGCCTGCGCGTTCGCCAGCCTAGAGGAACATTCGCTTGTTCTAAGCCCAGACCAGCGGAAATCAGACTCTACAGGGCAAAGTAAAAATGTATTCGCTGATAACGATGAACTGAAGTCGTCTGCGCCAGTCTATCCGTGGATGCAAAGAATGAATTCGTGCAATGGTGAGTCAGTACCTTCTGTCATTTTTGTGTTGTTGTTCTCGATAATTTGAAGAGTGTGGCTTCCATCCTAATGTACAGTATACGGAGCAGACTTTACAGTGGAAAAACAACATCGCTATGGCAGTCAGAGAATACTATCTCAGACTGAAGCTAGAGGGAGCTTAACCATTACAAAGTTTTGGTGTGCTGATCTGATATTATCAAATTACATCTTTATACAGTAACATTGGACCATTTGCGTGCATCATATACACTATTCTATTAAATCAATGCACCGGTGCGTGCTTATATTCAGTTTAACACGTAGTATTAATGCATAAAGTATTGATGCATAGCTGCAAATATGATAAATAAATGAATTTACGTCCGTTTTTGAGGTGGGACTGTTTATTTGTCATTTAACGATCCGAATAAACCGCATTAATGGCCGTTTATACCGTAAATAATCTGTAGGCAGTTTTATTTTTCTAAATATAGTAATACATTGACTTCGTGTATCACATTCTCTATGGGAACGGATGTATTTTTGAAAAGAAAAGCTTTTGTTGCGTATTATTAGAAACAGTAATAAAAGCTCTCGTTATAATTAGTAACATAATAGGGAAACTGATTTTTTACAGTAAGGGCGTAAAGTACGTAAACATCATTTACTGTTATAAATGTTGTTGCCTGTAGTAGCATTACCAGTCGTGATAGCTGTCATTGTTGCAGCTGTAATACTAGATGTATTTTTGTATGATTTTTATATTATTGCATTCCTGTTGTTGTAGTAACTGTGCTACACATCTACATGCTTGTCATAACTATGTCTTTTCTGACTGATTTTGTATAGGGACTTTTGGGAACACCGGCCGCAGAGGTCGTCAAACCTACACCCGATACCAGACGCTGGAGTTAGAGAAAGAGTTTCATTTTAACAGGTATCTGACCAGGCGGCGTCGAATTGAGATTGCGCACGCACTGTGCCTGACTGAACGCCAGATAAAGATTTGGTTCCAGAACCGCCGGATGAAGTGGAAAAAAGAAAACAAACTGATAAACTCTTCACAAAACACAGCTGACGAGGAAGAAGAAAAGAGGACGGAATAATGGACAAGAAAAAGGAAAAAATGCAAATGACTAGTGTGCAATTGAATAAAATCGAGTTGCCTCTTTTTAAAAATGTGCAGCAGTTTAGTCATGCTAAGAAATCTTGGTGTAGCATTCCAAACGTTTATCGCATTTCCATTTGTGATTTTTTACTATTTCGGGAGAACTATATGTTTGTGCCTCGTCTTCTCTTATGACTAAGTACCGTGTCAAAACTAATTGAAATACGTGTCATTCTCATTACGATATTTACGCAGTATGTAATTAAAAGGAAACTGCTCCTAACACATTGATACAGTGTATTTCCTTTGAATTCCTCTTTGAATGTTACCGACGTGCAAACTCTGCGAAAGAATGATAAGCGAATTTATTACAGAGTGCAAAGCAGATCACGAAAATTGACTACACTATTTATGTTTCATTAATTTTATATGTAAATGTGTTTGTACATTTGTGCTGGAAGGTATCTAATCAGTCAGTATGTTTTGGTAATTTTAAAACCTAAAGAACATGTTGTGGGTGTAATAAGGATATATTTGGGACAACAGCCTGTCTAATAAACTCCAGTGAAAAGTAGTTTAAAGATTTTCTGACGGTTTCAGTTGTGCTGCCATATTAAATCAAATTTTCCGCTTCAGGTGAACACTAACAAATTGTTTTTATTTACTGCAGACATGTGCATAACCTTATCTATACCACAGATAACATACGTGCAGTGACGATTAGGAGAATGAAAAAAAATAAATGTTTAACTCTAATCCAGGTATGCTCTGACACGCTGTTAGGTTCAACATCTTTTAATGGGTTTCAGAAACATCTTTCAGATATGTTCAGGGTCCAGATCATTTCAATTTGAAGCAAGTCCTCTACTTCCGAATGCAAAAACCTAAGAATATCCAAGTGGAATTTGTCACAATAATTCACACCTAAAGGAATACAGTGTGTGTGTGTGTGTGTGTGTGTGTTTATCCATCTCTCTTTGAAGAGTTAGACTCTTAGGGGTTGTTACGACTAAATGTTGAAAATCAATAGATACTACATGCTACTAACATCACCTCATAACTAATGTAAATGATTTTTATCAAACAAAACCAGAAAATGACTATAATTATTTTTTACACAAACTAGAAGATTCATCCTCCTTTCCCATCACTATCATTGCACCACACGCCGCGCGCGCACCACCTGCAGCCCCCGCAAACAATCGCCTATCATCATGTATGTGCGTGTGTTTCTGTACTATGTATGACGGATATTTTTGCGCTCTGAACATGTATAAAGGCGTAGTGATAAGAAATCGGGGCAAATAACCCACGAAATCGCATAAAAGCTGGGTTTTATTTTTTCGTGAAGCGTGTTTAATTTAGTTTCAAGATCTGAAGAGAGAGATTTTTTACTAAAGCTGCTACTATGGCAAATGTTAACCTGAAGACAACATTGATTCCCTCTATATCTAATCGATGTAACAAGTAACAATTAGCTAGCCACTTATAGTTCACGACGTTAAAAACAGTATCAAAGCTGGAAAAAATTTCCTTTACATATTCTGACAAATTTTCAAAAAGCCCCATTCAGTTCGATGCCAACCTAAGTATCCTAAATAACACCAATGCTAATTGGCTACTGGTAAATCAATTTCAACTATTAAAAACAACGGTTAACATCTTGTCACTCTGGAAAACACTATCTTTTTTAACTTTTACGGTACCCGATGTTAGTCTGGCCGTTTTATATTTATATTAATTTTATAAACGATAGAAAACACCCTGTTTGGGAATCTGTAATCTAGATATTTGGTACATACTCAATCACCATTTTAATATTAGTCGATATATTGAATACAACAAAGAGAATATATGTTGAACGTTGAAGAAATAATAGATAAAAACGAAATAAAATTGGAAAGAGATTATTTTTCGCTGCAATAAATTATGTTCCCAGTAGGTGACGCTCTCTGCCAACATGGAGCACAACCTTGCTATTGAGAAGCACACATTGCGTTGAGCTTAACGATTCTCATCTCGTCATCATTTGTAACCACAGAGCATGAATTACCTCTTGAAGTCATCAGTGAGAATTTACGACTGGTCAACAAAAGCACGTGATTCCTAAACGCACCCCCACCCCCATATTTGGCTGCATACATAGCAAAAACGAAGTACAGTGCATTGCTATAATTCATTAATACATCATAAATCGTGAAGCACAGCGTTATAACGACCAAGATCTACAAATCAAGCCCTCTACAATAACCTAAATGAGCTCTTACTTTGTAAACTCGTTCTCAGGGCGCTACCCAAATGGCCCCGACTACCAGTTACTAAATTATGGAACTAGCAGCAGCGCTATGAACGGTTCGTACAGGGACTCCGGCACGATGCATTCGGGCTCTTATGGCTACAGCTACAATGGGATGGACTTAAGCGTCAATCGTTCAACCACCAACAACCACTTTGGGGCTGTTGGGGATAACTCCCGGGGTTTCCAGTCTCCAGCCCCGGAGTCTCGGTTCAGACAGCCGTCTAGCTGCTCGCTTTCGTCTCCCGACTCCCTTTCTTGCGCCAACACCGAAACTCTGGGACCCAAAAGCTCCTCTCCCCCTTCCGACCAGAGCAACACCACCGCCAGCAATAACCTCAACAACAGCACACATTTCACAGAATTAGACGAAACTAGCGCTTCTTCTGAGACCGAAGAAGGTACCCACAGAAGCAGCAATCCCACTACCCGGACACAGCAACAGGAATCTACCGCAACCTCCACCACAGCATCGACCGATGGGCAAGCGCCACAAATATTCCCTTGGATGCGGAAGCTACATATTAACCATGGTATATATGCCGACGCATTGCAAACCTGCCTTTAGTATCGATACAATTGTGTAATGCTTTTTGTTCATCTAATATTTGTAGTCGGGTTCAGCTTTTCTTTAGCACTAACTCCAAAAAGCGCCACAAATCTCTTAAATGTAGGCTAGCAAACTCAAAGAGAATGGAGACCGAGAAAGAGAGCATAAACAGGAAGCACCGTTAAGTTTTCATTTAGCTGTAAACTTTATCTTATTTGCGTGTGGTGAGTTGTTTATATTTGGGGAAGAATATGTAAAATAAATTTGAAGGAACGAGAAAAAAACACGAAACCGAAAAGTTGTGTGATGTGGCTATTGTGGACCAAGAACTAACACGTTAAAAAGATATTCAACCGTTTGAATTACAGTTAGAATTGAATGTTTAAGTCAGGGCAAGATCAGATTCGAAGAAAAATCGTCAGTGTATTCAGCAATGTATAACATTTCTTTCTCACACACCACCACGAACGTGCAGATCTGCTTAAATATTGGTTATTGCCATGTACATGTATGATATTATAAAAGTTGATTATATACTGTTGAGCATTATTGTCTGATAAAATGATATATTTTCAGTAATGGTTATTCTTACGTTTTGTCCATGCTATTCAGATATGACTGGACCAGATGGGAAAAGGGCCCGAACTGCGTACACCCGCTACCAGACGCTAGAGCTGGAAAAAGAATTTCATTTCAATAGATATTTAACTAGAAGAAGGAGAATAGAGATAGCCCACGCGCTATGCCTGTCGGAACGACAAATTAAGATATGGTTCCAGAATCGGAGGATGAAATGGAAGAAAGACAATAAACTGAAAAGTATGAGTCTTGCAACTGCAGGTAGCGCCTTCCAGCCCTGAATATTACCCATACAAATGAAACGAGAAGGAAAATGGGGAAATAAATAAATAAATAGATAGATAAAAAATACTATTCCTCTGAGTACTGTATACAGCGCAGCACCTTCGGTATGTTGTTGATGTTTTAGACATCTTAAAATTCCAATATGGTACTGCTAACATAAACATGATAACTTGTGTTTAACTGTTGCTGTTTTTATTGCTATGGTAATTATTATTTTAAAAAAGAAGAATGCTCTCCAATGCCTGTTGCTATTGTTACACGTATAGTTTATGTGTTAAGTGCTATGGTGATGCTTTCTTGAAGGTTAGCATGTTTCACGTGAACTCTTAAATGTTATAACTTATTTACGATCTATAACAAGTGTATAGTTCTAAGTTTACAATAATATGAAATGAATCAGTATAGACTAGTTGCAGTTGCAGAGCTTTTTCAGACGCCACATTGTGTGTTCCGTATTCTCTTTAATGTTACATTCGTGTTAACTTCTTTTATTCTTATCGGGTTATTAGATCGTTGACTGATTTCTGGAAAAAATGAAAATTATTGTAAGGACTAGCCTCTTGTCTCCGTACTTACGTGTGTATAATTCTGTTAAAATTGCAGTTGTATATTGCTGGATCACCTCTATGTCCCAAACCAGATGTAAATATTACACATTTTTATTGTGACCAATAGATTATTTGTAGTGGGCAGAGTGAATAACAAACGTTCTGTGGAAAATGGCAACTGTCACGTCGGACTGCCTGTAAGCATTTTGCCAATAAGCTTTTTGTATTTGTTTGTAGCTTAACTTGAAGTAAAAACCAACAAGACAATAAAGTTTCTCTTACGTAGATCAAATGTCTTACTCATTCTAATCCATCTGCTAGTTATCTCTATGTTATTATACTATTTATTTGGTTTAAACCATAAATCATCCATTAGACTGCAGTAACAGAATCTTTAATCAACATATGCCTATGCTTGTACGTATTTGTACGCTTATTCCTGCGTGTGAGCGCGTCAGAACAAATGCGAATTAAATAATGCTGACATGTAGAACTCCGTAGATTTTGAGGAGTCTTGAAAAATCATGATCTAACTCGCAGGCAGCTTTTGAAAATGGTTATTCAGCATAGCGATAAACATCATTCCATCCTCATTTATAATCTTCAAAATCTTGTCAATTATGATACAAGATTTTCCCACAACAATGTAAGCCACTTTCAATGGCAAGGCAGAGCAAGCCATTAATGACTTAACTGAAAAATAAATTAACAGCATACATAATGTTTTCAAGCAATTCACTTACACAGCTTGGATTTTGGAAGTGTCCGTACTATGAGAATTTTGTTTTCAGTTTGAATGATTTTCGCAGTAAAAGATGCCTCCCCCTCTATATCAAGATTAGACTTCGTTCACAATAAGCAAACTTTGAACTTTCAAACTTACCAATTACTCCACCACTTATGATACTTCATACGATATTTTTGAGGGATGATGAGCAGTTCTGCCAAGAAAACTGTAGCCGTTTGCCTTTGCCTGTCTTTAGAAATTTTGCTTTGCCAAACTATACCAAAAGTAGCTATGACATTTACATGTCAAATGGATGAGGGTTTTATCTTCAAGTTAGATCGTAAAAATTACCCAGGCCATAGACAGATACCCCTCACTGGCTCTCAAAAGTCACGTGGGATCCATAAAGTTAGTTTTATGGTTTTGGGGAGTTGACAATGTACTATATATTTCACATTCTAGAATGTAAGTGACGGTTTAACTGCTTCGAAGAGATTCCAAAGGGTCAGTAACAACTAGGGACATTGCGGAGCCAGTCCTAGACTTGCCCTGTTCTCCGCACATGCCTTGATTGCCATCCGATTTCGTCACTGGGTTATATTTTGAGGAGGAAATCGAATGATAAAGGATTGTTTCACTTTAAAGTAAGAGCAGATTCTTCATAACCTAAATTTGCTGATGACCATATCTTGGGCTAGGAAGGAAGGCGGGATGAACCCATCCAATCGTGGTGTCATTACTAATAGCCCGTTTGACTTTCCTTCCCAGTTGATTGCAGTGTTGGTGAGTCTTTGGAATTCTGTACGTTTACTCAGTTATAAAACATTATACATTTACTCATTAAGAATTATCGATGTGTGCATTTGTGTATACATGTATGTTAGCCTATCCCTGGATGCCTGTCCTGAAAAAAATCTAGATTAATACGTAGCTGTACTATCCTATTTTCTATGAATATTGTGTGGTATTTTGCCTGGTATATATACAGAAGAATGCTCAATAGTCTGGTACATTCGAATGTTCAAAACCGTTATTTGTTTAGTATAATCATGTTTAAATGAGTTGTTGTATTCATATATAAGCTTGGTTCTTAATACAACAACTAACAATTAAATAAAATGTACATTTGGGTCATACGTTTAAATATTTGTCTTAAAGAGTTATATGATGTATGTAGATTTTAGATACAAGGCTCAAAGAAGGATATAATATTGCAAACCTCAAAAAAAAAAAAAAAAATCCTCAGAGATTTCCAAAAAATTCTATCAGAATATATTTAGCACGTCAGTGAATTAAGATGTAGGCGTGTGCGGTGCTTTCGAAGCAAAATTAGAGATAATTGATTTTACATGGCAATTTTTACACTCTTAAACGGAGTTATAAGTTTAATAAAAAAAAAAAGTAGAAAACAATGCAAAACATATTCAGAGAACCACTAAAAGCCACCCAATACATTGCATTAGACTACTTTTAATTGATAAAGGGGAAAGGGGGGGGGGGGGTTCAAGAATTTCTCCACATGTCTGGCTACTTCAGCTTTGATACTTAAAAACTGGATTATCCAAAACTCTTTAGTGGTTGTTTTCTATTTTTTTTTTGTCGGAAGTTATAAAACAAAGTTTCTGAAAATGCCGAAATAGCTTCCAAGCAGCAGAGCTTAATGGACATCACTCTGTATCAGTCTGTATGCTAAAGTGCTGACAATAAAAAGTACATGGCTGCAGATGTCTTACATTCATACTATTATTCTGCATCAGATTTTTATGGTAGTTGCCTTGGTTGAAGGATGTGTTTATGTGATTAAAATAGTTCTTAAAAATAGTGTCACCTTTACACCTTCTTTTTTAACCTTTAAAGTGCATCCATGAAGGTAATTCGGAGACTTATTGTAATATAAGCTTATAATATGATAAGAAAAGCTACCGTTTTTGTTTACTACAGTCGGCACTTGCCTGTATTTTACATTCTAGACTTAATGCCACCCTTTGGTATATATTACAGTACGGTCTTGGGAGGTCGTCCGTTTTTCCTCCCCTTTAATAAACTAAGGAAGTTAAAGGGAGTAAACAGGAAATCAAAGCTCTAACTGTGAAGAAAGGCCAGGACTTCCATTCCATTTTTCATCAGTTTCCTTTCTTTAATTATACGGTCAGGAGGTTCAGCCCTTCGGCCTACACTTATGCACAAAGTCTCTGTAATGCAACAGACTGAGATATCAGAATTGGCAACCCACGTTACAGTGATTCTAGTGATTCAGAGTTTTTTTGCAGCCTTCACGTGGCTTTTTTCTCCTGTATATTAGACTGAAAACAAATATTGATGCAGAGCCCTTGTCCCTGGCTTTGGAATCACAAATATTGGTAACAAGCACCTGTGTAGTCAGTGGCATAGTTCAGAAGATTTGTTCATACTAAAGACAATCTCATTACTTTACTGGAAAGATATCATTATATACCAACCAAAGGCACTGGAATTGTTTTCGAAAAATGTCCCAGGTGCCTATTTGTAGTCAGAACCTAGCATTAACTTTGATATCCAGTATTAGAATGCAAAGCATACTTTTCCTTTTGTCTTGCAAAAAGAAGTTGTATATAATAAATGAATAAGCAAATAAATAAATTGAGAAATAAATAAATAAGTAAATAAACAAATAAATAAACAAGCAGGCTCTAGTGGCACAGGTTCTAAACCTTTTCAACAAAGCAATTTTAACGTATTAAATTGCCATTTTAACAGTGTAATGTGTTTTGCATATTGATAGGGGTAATCTGTGAGCAGATCTCATCAATAATTCATAGGGATGGGATCATCGCGAGGTCAGCAGACGAGCTGTGCAAAAAGACTCTATTTCGAAGCGAAGGCTCCCTACAATACAATGAGTTCATCTGACACAATTATGCTTTCCCTGGGATATCAAGACAACAACTGAAAAAAACTAGAGCTTCAGTTTTGTTTGCTTCATTTCATTTCATTTAATTTCTCGATGTCAGGTACTTACCTGAAACTTTTTGCAAATTTTAAATCTTGAATTTCAATAGTTTTTGAATTTTGTTAGTAAAGTGTGTGTGTGTGGGTGTGTGTGTGTACGCGTATTTGTGTGTAATTTCCATTCTTGATTTTCGTCTTTCGACATAGGTTTCTTACGTTACCTAATTATAATGCTAATGAGTTTGTGCTAAGTATTTTTTTTTACTGTATTTATTTTCAAAATGATAAAAAGCAATGAATGATATTTAGTGAACAGTAGTATGTTTAGGAATAAGTATGAAACGCCCAGAGTACGCCATTCATGCAGTGGTATGAAGTGGCCACTGTTCCAGGAAGGTTAGAGTAATTATTGATTATGTGGCGCATATGAAACCGAATTTAGGGGGCTTATTGCCTAGCAGTTGGTTTTTTGAGTTTTTATGTCTTATACATCAGTTTATAATCTCTATAAATTCAAACATAAAGCGACATTGTATGCGATACTGGTGGAAGCTAACGTGGTACTAACATACTAATATTTTATTAATTTAATTATTATTTCAAGCATATTTGCTACAGCAAAAAACCCCACCTCACTTTTTATTTTCTAAGCCCCAGCAACTGGCCTGACACCACTAACTTGTTATCAGGATGTTGGAAAGTTTTTGGTACAATATTGAATTGTGAACAAAACATCAGAACAAATGAGCTACATTGACTGATACGTTTATTTACTTCGGTCTAAATGTTTTAGTATTCTAGCTACCTTTGAATAGCAATAATTAAACCGACAATAATAATAATAATAATAATAATATTAATAATAATAATGTGTATATTGTTTAATATGTTTTATTAAAATATTTATTTTTTTGTGTTGTAACCAAGTTTTTTGTTTGCTTGTGTGACGACGAAATCTATGAAAACACCTGTCAAGAACGAAAAATGCAAACATAATTAGAAAATTATTGTTAATTCGGGCGCTTTCTAATATATTAGGATTAAAATAACCGGCATAGAGAGAGATATGATTTCCAACAACGAAAGCAAATACTTGGCCCATTTCAACATCACGCTCCAAGATGATTAAAATAAGATAATTCTGTGTACGGATTTTTGATTTTCACATATCTTGTGTGACACTTATAAGTATGCACGCTTTTATTGTTAAGACTTGAATTTATTTCATTTTAAACGCTGTAACGCCTCTTTATCGCCAGCAGAGCCCGCTTTAGACCAAGTTCACCACCATTCTTTGAACGCGCTCCTTTTTGTTTTATACGATGGAGCGTCTTTCTGTTTCATAGACTCCTTTCGTTTTACCAGAGCAACCAAATATCTATATAGTTTAAATTTAAAATGTGTTGCATTAATCTGCATATGTTACTAAACATCGAGTAAATAATACAGCTGTACATTAATAGTGTTCTATCCTTCCAGCTCTTCTGAAAATAATCCATGAAATACATTAATGCCTCCGTGTGTCTTGTTCAACCTCCCCTTACATTTATAGAACTCTGCATTACATACACAAGCGACAAAATATCAAATAGGCCCCTTAAATATTTCCCTCCGTTCGCATGAAGTGAAGGTGAAGCCGGCTTGTTAGCGCAGCTGTATAGCCGGAGGGGTCAAAAAGTTGAGGGTCAAAAGTTTACGTCGTGCGTGACTCTGTCAGCAGTTGACTCTGAATTCTAGACCAATTGCTGGATGTCAATGACAAAAAGAAGAGGAAAAAATGGGAAGAAATGGAGAGGGGGTGCAGGATGCACGAAGAGAAATTATTTAAAAGCAAGTAAGGGGATTGAAGTGTCGACCTTCATAGTGTCCCAACCAAAGCAGGGCAAAAGTGAAAAATGGATAGACAATGTAGTGATGGAAAGATATTCGATGGGCGGGGGGCTGTTGGCAGGGGCATAGTGCTGTCTCTTCTCGTTCACGAAGTTCACGAAGCGAGTTTTATAATGTCCTCTTGCTACATCTAAAAATATATTTTTTAATAAAGTTGTCATTATACATAATTTACAGATATAGAATTTCCAGCAATAAATCACTGTAAACCAGACTTTGTTAGTTCTAAATGACGCAACCCACATGATATCACGATTGTTTTGTAACTAGCGATAGTTCGACTACTGAATTACATGAGACATATAAGTGTAATATGATTAGATTATTTAAGTAAACATAATAACTGTAGAGAACATTGCAGCAAGTATCACGGATAAATTCATTGTATTTCGATTCCTTATTTTCTTTACAAAACTGCAAGCAAATCTAAAAAAGAACGCATTTTCTTCTGACAGAATATGCAGTTCGTTTAAAAAATGACGATTTACAGTTGGCTAGATTTTTTAACTACGGCTATAGAAGCTTCAAGTTATTAGAATGTTGAAACGTACTGAATCAGGGTATTTGCGTTTACGTTATTTTTTTATTTTATTTTGGTCCTCTTATACCAACTTACATATTTAGATATATATATCGGCCTACTAGTACAAAAGGAATATTTTCAAAAAAAGAATAACTGAACCAAAGAAAGTGGAACAAATATAAGGAATTTATAGGCGGATAACACTGCTAAAGCATATGCATTGCACACCCTCTGCGAATTTCGTACACTGCTAATGCACGCAGATAATATTATATTGTGTTCTCGTGTAACATATACGTAACAAAATCGAACTATGAGCATTAAAGATACATTTAATAATAATTGCACCACTATAATGTTAAATTGCATTTTACACCTGGAATCGACTTAAATGAAAGATATTAAAACATGTTTAGAATGCCTCAGTTTGTACATAGCCATGAGTTTTTTGTCTGGTGGAGATTTGCAGTAGCAGGGAACAAAAATGCATTTAGCAAATGTATGCATTATCCTTGAAATATTCGAACAGAATCATCATATAAAGTTAGGGAAAGATATAATTCAATGTCATTTTATTATGGTTATAAAAGTGGTTAAATAATACTTTTCGCATGGGGTTCATGCAGAGGTCACTGAATTAATTTCTGTTCCACTGAACCTGCGTCTTTGCCTGGCAAAGCCTTGCCGTTCGTTTTAATATATATAAACGCCAGCAATTTTAAACATATTAAAGCAATTGCATTTATTTATCGATTTCAATAGAACAATTTAGCACTTTCATAAATATTGCTGAATACCCAGAATTTATTTTATAAAATTCTGTGATACTTATCTCGATTTATTGTAAATTCACTGGCCATGTATTAGTTTTTTAAGAAAGAAAAACGGGAAATTAATTATAGAACTGTTGGAAGTATTAGGCAATTGTTTTGTACAGTTACTTTGGAATTTTACCCTGCTATTAAAATCTGAATCGTGTAACTATTTTTATTTTTTAGAATATAAACAGAGAAGGATATTTACGGAAACCCTTGTCAATGTGTCTTCGTACAGCAATGACAGGCATGGTTACATTATTTTGTGAAATTTGCGTTTAATATAAAAATGCATTCAATCAAAATGAAAAAAATGCATGTCACGAGGCATTATTTCTAAATTAAACTGAATTCGGTTAATTTGTAAATATTTATATAATAAACGAAACTCAAGAAGCATGTCACAGTTCAGCTGTTTTGTAGCCCTGGTGTCTGTATCGAATGAACCCGCCTTCATTTCTCTTCGAAGTAATGACCTAGGCACAATTCAATATAACCAAGCAAGCTATGCATATATTACCATAGAAGTGGCAAGTGGGAGAGACTCGAAGACGGGGTGAAACGCAGGTCAAAGCGTCTAACAAATATTAAAATGTACCGGGCTTACGACACGCCTAGCTGTTTAACAAAGAATGCCAAACTATGAGATTAATACGAAAACTTGCGAGTTCTCAACAAAATGCTTTGGAGCACCTAGTGGTTAGTCACATTTATAATAGTAGTAGTGCTTTGTATGTTTTAGATGTCTTGGGGGAGATGGTGGTGTAGTATGAGAGAGAGCACTCATTGTCGTTGATACAAGGTTAAAGCGACAATTGCGCGACTGCGGTCGCTTGGCAGGAGACATTGATCCCTAGCTGTGTTTTACCTTAAATTTCCATATTATGATTCTATATACGCTGTCCACTGTCTGATGCCTAGGACTGTTTAACATTCACTCGCTTAGTAAAACTATTGAAAATCGGAGCTGGCGCTTTACGACGCCGTGAGGGTGGATGATGTGAGGAAGGTATCATGGAAAGGTCACGGGCTCAACCTGTGGCGCAAGAGAAAGGAAAGGGGTTAGACTCACGGGATGGGGATCTAAGGATGGAAAGAGATAATAACCGAAGAAGGACCGCATAGTGAGTGAAGGAGGAAATGGAGTTCGAAATCAGGTGAATCGTGCGAAGCTGGTAACATCGCTGAAAATACGAGTAAGTAGCAGCTTAATTAACACGCGATATTGTCTTGTTGCTATCGCGAAAGTCTCTAGCAGGTGCTCGCTCCTGCAGACCACGTGCTTAGAACGGCGGCGGGTCCATTCTTTTATTGTAATCGACTGAAGAGTTAAAATGAATTGGTGCCGGTTGTTCGTCATGTTTTTGTAATATGTTTATTTTGCAATGGTTTCTTTTAATTTCGTTACTTATTTTGGTCAATTTACCTTTCATTCCACAATCAGTATATGCGTTAACCTCCATATTAGAAAGTCATCGAAAGTCAGAAATTCACACATAAATAATATCTTACTAGATGTATTAGGGTTAGATAAACAGAGTATGATGTACTTTAGACTTTATATTTGTGGTAAAATCCTCGAGTTTTCTTGTATTCTTTCCATCTTAGCAATACTGTCAGCTTATAGAAAGATATACATTTAAAAATGTTATTAAATATAAGCAATACCCATTTTGCGGAACTAAAATGTAAAAAGAGGACAAATGACCAAATGAGAACGTTGGAAATTGCCGTTGAAATACAATTTCTTCAAGGCCCATACAAAGTTTTTTTTGTTTTAACGCTAGGGGTGCTCTTGAATTTTATAATGTGTCCTTGTTTTGGAAAGCAATTAGTAAAGCGTCTATATATATTGAAAAATATTATAATTACAAAATAGCTGTTTCGGGTGCAAGCATTTCTGAATATTTCTCCACCAAAAACGAAGCTACAAACTACCATTTTATTTTCTATTTTGACAAATATGCAATTTATTTTATAAACAAGAGGTGATACAATAACTTTATAAGCTGGAAATTGTTTTAGCCATGTAATGATCGCAACGATGTTGCTCACATATTTATCCTAGTAACAAAAAGTACGTTTAATTTGCAGTTATTCAAAAGGGGCGCTGGATTATCAAAGAAAAACAATGGAAGCAAATGCATTAACAGCACGGACCTCTGTTTTCAACTGTATCGAGGATGATATAAATTTAAATTTCTTAGAAATGCATTTCACATTTCACCTCACAAATACGCATATTTTATTGCCAAATTAAATAAGTATAATGTTCATTTTATGTTTACTATACGTTCAAAAAGGCATCAGTCTACATTATATTAATTCGATGTTCTGTAGAATAGCTTCGACGTCTCATATTCCCTCTTTCTCTATACTTTCCTTTAAGATTGTTTTAAACTCCGCCATTTATACCTGTCACCCTGACACTTGGCAATAATACTTTAAATTCAGTGTTGAAAAAGGTCTTACCTTGACTCATGACATTTGTGGAGTTCGGGTTTTACTTTTTCTTACTGCGTCTCCAGAGGTTGAGAACTGTTTCTGAAATAGAATAGAGCAGTAACGCTTTCCTGGGCGTTGAAAGACAATGTTTTATGCGAGAGTGAATGTGTAAAAGTCGTAAATTGCATTGTGATGCTTTGAGGATGTGAAGAGTTTCGAATTTCTTCCGGTCTGCATATTTTATTGTTTTATTATACGTCCTCATCCTGGATATCGGTAGTCCGAGTTGGTTTACAAGCAGTTACAGCCTACCATAAAACAAATGTTAATCTGTTTCGACGCCTGCTTTTAAAATGTTCTCCCCTTTTGCCTAAGCATTTACTGTTGACGAAGTTCTTCATACGATATCAGAGAATTACAGAATATTTATCACACGGGCAAATGTTAAGTGTTACAAAATGTGAGATTGTTTGTAATTTCTCTGCATTTTGTTAATCTTTAAAAATTTGTGAATTGTAAATAATTTACTGGCATGAAAAAAATATGTTTTTATATGACAGCTTTCTTTTTCAGGATACTTTATGTACAGCTAAAACGACCATAAAGTTAACGGTCAATATTGGAGGGCAGTTAACGGGCTGGGGTCGGGACAGGGTCATCCAGGTAGCAGAGAACACCTGTCATCTATATATACCCTGTAGATCCGAATTTGTGTGAATAGAAACTCGGTCACAAATTCGTACCTAGGGGAGTATGTAGTTGACATAAACACTTCGCCACTGCAGAATTATGAACATGGGCGAACATATTTTAATATTTATCCTAATGCATTATTTTTTTTTTACAACTACGCTTAATATGAAAATTCATCTCTCATTTGTTTTGTGTCTTCCCATTATATAGCTCTGAATGCTGTGTAAAAAGAATAACTTCAAAAAACACAAATTTAATACAGAATTGACGGTATCGAGTAATATATTATTGCTTTATTAGAAGAATTCTAAGAAAATAAGACATCTACTTCAATGTAACCTTCACAATACTCGTAATGTTGACAACTTTGGGCTTATTAATATTTACAATTTGTATGCACGGTGTGCGAATTTGCGTGCACCATTAACTCGGTCATTGTGAAGGTTTAGCTGGCTTCGTTTTAATGCAAGGGTCTAACTGTGATTTAGAAGGCCCAGTAACCCGAATTAGTTGATGAATTTTCTATTGATCCAAAACAAGCCTAGATTTATCTCTGACAAGGTTTGCCCCCACGCTTAAGAGTGTTCTTTCAGTTCTATTAGTAACTACATTCAAAGTCTGAAGAAGATTGCACCGTCTTGCATTTATTTTCACAAATGCTACCCGAAATATGTCCCAAGTTAAAATGTGAGTGATAGCCGAAAGCAACATTGCCTGCCCTTGATTAGTTTAAAAAATGATGGTAAACGGGAGGCCGGCTTCGCCGGAGCGGACTTCCTATTGTTGAACCAAGGATGCCTTTCACTTGGCATTTTTATTCATGTAACTGGTGCGATACACTCTACTGTTTATAATGCGCATGCCGGTGGATAAAATGTATGCAGATAACATTAGAGAAACTCAAACTATGCACAGATGATGTTTCAGATCTGCTAAATCTAATCCCATTTCCTTATCCGGGAATCGCTGGGAACCACGCCATTGGTTCTTGGTGTCACATGGATTTTTAACTTTGTTCACTTGACAGAAAGTAGGAGGGTTTTATCAAACAGGAAAACGAGTAAAGGGATAGAAATAAATTTTCTTGTGTTTTGTGTGCAATTCAAAGAAATTAATGGCCATGAGTTCCTTTTTGATAAACTCCAACTATGTGGATCCGAAGTTTCCACCCTGCGAAGAATATTCGCAGAATGATTACCTGCCCAGCCATTCGCCAGACTATTACGGCGCCCAGAGGCGAGAGGCTGCCTTCCAGCATGAGGCGATGTACCATCAGCGGTCGGGCTGTACCGAACCTCCGTACTCATCGTGCCATGGTTCCGGGGAACCTACAGCGGTTATGTCTCCGAGGGGTCACGTCTTACCCCCGCCTGGACTCCCTACTCCGCTCCCTGAGCAAAACCACCAATGCGAATCTGTAACACCGAGCCCTCCATCCGTGTGTGTCCAGAACTCCGTCAGACAAACCAGTTCTTCTTCCAGTTCATGCAAGGAGCCAGTGGTTTACCCTTGGATGAAGAAAGTCCATGTAAACATTGGTAAGTGTTTCTAAGTTCTATTTCTCTGGTTGTTCAACGTGATTATTCGAACCCGCGTGTAGAATTGACTGATCGGTGTTAAATCTTTTGGTGCACTGTGAAGTAGCCCCTGAGATTTACGATCGGTTGTTTTCGGGGCAGTATAATTACATCCTCAATAAATTTTTATTGCGCTCACTTGTACAAGCACTTTGAAGTCTTTGCAACCTTACCCTTACTGTTTCTCTAGGGGAAGTGTTTTTAGAAAGGATTCCTAAGTTGAATGCTTTCGTAACATGTTTCTCAGCAGAGATGTGCTGCGCATGGGAGAGCCCATGTTTTGTGCGTAGTTAGATAAAGTTTGTAGATTTCAATAACAGCTAAACACTATAAATAATCAAATAATATTAAGGTGTATATAAAATGTTAGTGCCCATGGAACCAGATATTTTTGGACGGGAATATTAAAACGTACCTCTAAAAAGGAAAAACGTAACTTTTTGTGGCATCACACTATAATGTAAAACCGCTGCCGCTTGAATATAACTCTTAAATTCTATATGAACAGAATAGATTTTATCTTATGCATCTTAGCTGGTGGTGCAGTATGATACTCTTTGAGTTATGTGAAGTTGTGCTCGTTTAAAATAATTTGATAATCTTATACACGCTCTTGCCCATCAGACCCAAGCACGTGGATGAATTAACACCGTTTTCCGTGTATTTTTTACGGAGTTGACATATTTCATTTATTTTGCAGTGTAAAATTACATGAGTTTAAATATATCGCTCTTGTATCCTCCAAACAGTGAACCCAAATTACACAGGAGGGGAACCAAAGCGGTCACGGACAGCCTACACAAGACAGCAGGTTTTGGAGTTAGAAAAGGAGTTCCACTACAACCGCTATTTGACCCGGAGACGTAGAGTGGAGATTGCTCATACCCTGTGCCTTTCCGAGCGTCAAATCAAAATATGGTTTCAGAACAGACGGATGAAATGGAAAAAAGACCACAAGCTCCCTAACACCAAGATCAGATCAGCTGCCTCCTCAAGCACAAACTCAAACAGCAGCCAAGTGCTGGGGAACTCTCAGAACCGATCCAGTGGACAACCATCAAGTCTATAGCTTTATGCACACCTACCCATGCACACTTTAGACCTCACCGTATGGCGCATATTCGTTGTGATTTTTTTTTATTTTTTATTCGTATTTTTTAATTATTATTATTATTATTATTATTTTGTAAATGAAGAGAATAGCGCGATGTGGGAAATGAAGAAAACACTAGAAAATGCCGTTATTTATGAAAAGATGAAGACTGAAATAAAGCACAGATGCTTCTTTTTGTGCCATTCTAATTCTTTGTTCCCATTTCATTCTAGCTCCCCCTCCATTAATGCCAATGGTTGCAGATAGCAGTTTTCAGATTTTGTGAAGATGGATCCGTTGTTTCGTCTTTAATCATGCCAAACCCAGTCCCATTTGTCATGTTTACTCTGCAGTACAAAGGATGACCGTGGGCCTGCAGTTACCTCGACATCCAACATTGTGCTTAATAAATGATCAACGGTTTCTTTAAGAAGCGATGTTTTTAAAGTTGTTTTTTGTACCATATTTAATATCTTGAAGACCCGGATTTTTAGCGTCACTTACCATATAATGCTAGGTGACTAAAACATTAATGAACAAGACGGAAAACGACTGTGTATGTCATTAGTAGTTAGTTTTGAGAAATAAATGTTTATCACTTTACCGGATTTATTATGAACTATTAATCGAATGAGGTATATCGTTCAATCTGAAGTCTAAAAGCAATGACATTATAATATTGAACATATAAATACCTTAAACAGATAAGAACCAAAGGCCCCAAAGACCATTTCATTCTGGAAAAAGCACTAAATGGTAGATTTAAAAGTTTAATTACTTTCGATGTTATTTTGTTGTTTCATTTTGTCTTTATGCGTTAACTACGTTGTGACGCTCTGCATATGATTTGCCCTGCAAATTTTCGACATGATGTTCATTCATTTCTTTTAAACCAAATGTAAAGTAAAAACTAGAGAAGAGCAAAGGTGGGTATATGCATGATTAACGTTTCTTAATTTCTTTTTTTTTTATTTGTTCTCTGCACACGATTACACACTTGCTTCTTTCTAGTTATTATAGGTAATTCGTTTCATCTCTTCTTTGCATCCCGGTCCTCCCTTGTTATGAGAGAAATGTGGTCTTCCATATTTGTATTCCGGTCGTTTCTTTCTCATACTTCGTGTATCTATACCTTAATATTTGTAAATAGTGATAGAATGAATAAAACAAAATACGAAATGTTATTATCACCTTTGTGTCCTTTTATCTTTCCTTCTTCGTAATAAGCAATTATAAGCATATACAGTAATATCTGCAATCTGAACTACACTATTCCTAATAACAAACAATTTATTATACAAACACTCTTCCATTTTTATGGACAGATTTCTGTCTTAAACTACGGTTTTTTTTTTTGGTTCATTTTGTATGCCTCATGGACGAGTAGACCTGCTAAATTGTGTCTTTTTTCTTGTCTTTAATCAAAACACCCGTTCCTCTTATTTTATCCGTCTTTGCTGTTGCAGTTTGCTGATGGGGAAAAGATAAGTGAAACGAGAATCCCAACCGAGGACGTTTTATAAGTTGCCTTGCTCAAAAAACGTTTATTGCATTAATGATTGTAATTTTTATACGGACGTTTCTTCGTGTTTGTAGATTTTGTCTTTTTTAATGGAACGGATCTGTGTCATATCTCAAACCCTGTCAAACAAAAAGATAATCAAAAAGATAAATGGTTTCTTTTGCGAGGCGCAGCCCCGTATTAATTTTCATTTTCTTTCTGTGCAGAAGTATTGGAAGAATAGCGCACATGAAAATAGCCTTTTCTTTTCCCAGTTTGGAATTTACACGAGAAATATACCCTTTTATTGAGAAGTGAAAATCTCATGGCTCAGAACAGATTTTCTCTTTACCCCAATGATGATTAAGCAGTAGAAATTAGCTGCTGAAATTGTCATTTACTTCGCATCTTACCTGGTACTCCTGGTATAGACTATTTAAATAATCTTAATGATGGTTGTTAAACGAAAAAATTACACTTTACATGCTCTGACGTCATTTTCTTAAAAGAATCCCAACTGGTTATATGGTTTAACCTTGTGTAGCTCGTATTTGTAAATTTTGCATCATCTAATATACGTATAAATAAACGTCCATTTTAGGTTATTAAAACAGCTCACCGTATATATGGGATTACAGCTGCAGGAGTTTATTCACGTGCTTTATGGCATTGTGATCCCTGTATTGAAGCTTGTAGAAAAAAATGAATTTGTGTGCCGAATATATGCACATAGGAATTCTTTCCCTATTCTCCGTATCTGAGTTTCTTCCCTAGTCGTGTGAATAAGAGCAAGACAGATTTCAAAAGAGCTTAAAGTTCACAGCCATTATTTGGAGACAGACGCTAAGAAAAATGCGAGAATTATACAGAAAATCATTAATCACTTCTTTTCTTTAAATACTCATTCTCTTCTATTGTTATTCAGCAGCAAATCTGTACGGACCTTCTGCCGGGAGGGGGAGAGTTCTTGGAGGACACTTGAAGATTCTTCCTTTTTTACCTCCTATCCCCTCTTTTCAAGAAATACCATAAGAAACTTTTCTTTTCTTTTCTTTTTTTAAACAACATCCCAGTTTCACACTGACGTGAGACACTTTGGAGCGTAGAAGATGGGATCAAAACAGGTAACAGCTAAATGTTCTTTGATTGTTAAGTTTATTGTTTTATTGCCCTATCCTCACAGTCGGATATCAGAAGCGCATTTGTTGATGCTGATAACTGAAGGGTTTATGGCCGCTTTGATCGAAGATTTTTATAGCCGAGCTGTTATGTATATCTTTTAGTATTATTCTTTTATCTTCGTGATTTGGTGAAATAAGTTTTTAAGTATAAACTATTTAAACCCTAATTTTAGTTAAAATGTATGTGATATTGTAAAAAGAAGTATCTTTAAACTGAAACAGTGGTTGAATATGTTTAAAAGGTGGGGATTTTTAGAACATTAAACAGTAGAGGCGTAAAGAAGCGATACATTTCATGTCAGTCAGCCTACACCAAGCAAAACATTTCCTCTTTTATAATAATTATTTATTAGAAGCTATTTTATGCACATTTAAATTCTATAGATCATTTTGTCTTTGATCTTCTACAAAGGTTAGTAAACCAGGGGATTTTTTTCTGTGTATTTTGCACAATGCGCTCTACTTTATAATAAAGTAGGTCTAATAGATAAATAGCGAAAATATTCCGGATTGTACAGATGAAGAGAAGTGAGGGAGAGAAGAAAATCGATGTGAGGATTCAACAGTAAAAATCGTCAAGCTGGGTTCAACAAGGGGACACGTTTTCTAAGCGATTAGGTCCGTTGTGAAGTCACAGACTGACCCCTGGAACCCTTGACCTCTTTTGGACTGGACACCGCTCCGTGTTACATTCTCAACATAAACCAGGAGCCGGTTACTCATAACAGCGCGGTGGGAGCCCTGCAACCTCGAGGGCAGGGCCTGCCGGTGACATTTTGTGTAAACTTGGTGGACACAAACTAAGACGTAGGTAGTCTCATCCGTGCTTAAGACACAGGATCCCTTCCATTTTTACAGCAAATGCACATACCCAGAACCTTTCTCTTCTGTCTATTTTCTGTTGCTAGTGGTGTACCCTTAAGAACGATACTGAAAATATGTCATGCTTTGATATCGTCTCCCATATCCCTCTGGTGTTATATCCACATAAAGTTGTACACTTGCTATTGGCACGATACAGGATTTCTCACAGAAGTATGATTTATTCCGTCGGCGATTTACATAATAGGTTTTTCAGCGTGGAAGGTGGGTGGCTGTGTGAGTTGCCAACACATTGAATTAGGTCTTCTGTGGTGGGGAAACTCCTCCTTTGCCAAGACAGGCTATGTTTAGAGCCTTGACTGACTTACCCATATAGTTGCGGTCTACTGTGGTCTGCTGCCTGTTTTCGATCACGCCGCTAATTGCGAAACAAATAAGTCTGGTCTTTCGTGTAAAAGTATAGCTTCCAAAAGCGGTGGAGTGGATGCCCTCGCTGTGCACAAGATGAACAAGTTGTGGTCCTTGTGGACTTTTAAAGAAAACGAGGGCATCTTCGAATTGATAAATTTGACATTTCCTTGGTATATTTTAATAGACGGTGCAGTAATATGATGCAATTCTGTCCCTTTATCCTGTGCTAAGATGCACTGCTGTTTCTAGCTTTACTAAAAATCTTCCCACATATTAAATTCTGAAATTTGTCAACCAGAAATGCTCAATGGTCAGTATACTTCATTCTTATAATAGTAAAAAATATGCATTTTAATTGTTAGGTAAAAGCCCGATTTTAGTCTCGGGCTAAAAATCCAATACAGATATAGTTAAAAAGAAAAAAACTCAGTTGAAGAATCAGTATTCACAACTAGCAAACGGCTTTCGCGCATTTTAATACGTCACTAATATCAATTAGTTAAGGTTACAGCAACTATCGTTAGAGTAATAGTACTTGAAAGAACATAACATTTTTTGTCAAAATGGTGAGCATGGCTGAGATGAAAAGACAAGCGGATGAGGCAGGCTGCTTGTCTGTAGGTCGAAATCTACGCGAAACGCAGAGGCGACGCCATTACTTTAAATAGATTCTGCGCCCAGTACTCGCTTTGACAGATTTATGATCCTCAATAAAAGCGGTAATGTTCGGCTCCGTAAATCAATCCCATATCCTCCAATATAAACTTACACTGTAGTAAATTCAATGTTTGTATAAGCTTACTGCTACCTAAGCTGATATATTCATGGTCCCAAAATTTAACATTTGAATCGATTTAAAAATGATTTCATTTGTATATTTGTTAAAAAAATGTACTAACAGAATTCGAAATATTGCAATACTATGAATAAATAACTAGGAAAAAAAATGCAAATTAATGACTCTTGACAGGGGGAGTAAACCGACTGAGCATTTTTTAACTATCTTCTTTTTATTTGCTGTATGTCCGTGCATGATTATGCCATACATTCTTCGTTATTTTTAAAATCTGAAACATATATAACACGAGGTATAACTGAACCATTATATCATTTGCCAGTTTTAATACCTGACATAATTTATTTAATTGCTCGAATGTAAGCAAGATATTACCAGACGATTTTTTAAAATCAATGACATAATATGAATTTTACTGTAATGATTTATTTGATTGCACTTGGAACACTTTGTTATGTAGTAGACTTTGTCGGAAAGTGGTCACTCTGCCTCTATATATCACCTTTCAGTTGTTTTTAAGTTTATGATAATGACAATTAGAAAGTGAGATGTGTATTTTTAAAATTAGTAAAAGGAAGAACACTTCGATTTTTTTTACCTTCAGCATACAACCATAAACACGCGTGTACTTCGATACTGTCTGAAGTCTATTGTTCGAGAATGCTAAAGCTTCGCTACATACACTACGGGAGTGATACAGTATTGTCCATTGTTTCTTGGTATTCTTTGTAGCGCTTTTGTCATGTGTAGCAAATTGTTGGTATTGTCTGTTATCATCATCATCATCATCATCATTACTACTACTGCTATTCCATGGGCTACACGAATAAATACACACTGTATGAAAAGATTTAAAAATTCTTAACTTTACCTCATAATTCAAGATGACTGATCTGAATACCACATATTTTCATTAAAGTAAACGATTAGATGTTTATTCATATTAGACCTACTTCTATAATAATAATATTATTATTACTACTAATAATAATAGTAATGTCATTTTATTACTGTACTCTTGCATTGTATTGTTTAATTTCCTCTATGATACACACACACATACACACACACACACACACACACACACACACACATATTGTTTGCAGAAGCAAAATAAAAGCGCGGTGCTTGATTTTGGATGAAAATTCATATCATACCATACCATGGATAGTAACCCAAATGACACAGGATTCGACATATATGGATATGACGGCAATAGTCATGCTTACTTTGAAAATAATTTAAAGGAAATGACTAGGTAAAAGATTTTAGCAGTATGTTTAGTTGTGTCGACACCTGTCAGTTTTCATAACTTTCATTCATAATAATTCTAAACATGCAAAAGTCCTTTACCATGTCTTTAAAATGAAGTATCTTGTTTTTTAACGCTTTGAGCCCACTGTTAGGTCAGAGTGGTCCCGCGAGCGAGAGCGGTGAAGACCCCCATCCCCCTCGCGGTCACGTGATTCATTAAATAATTAATGCAGAGGTTGCAGAATAGATATGTATTCGTCAGGATAATCGCAGACATGGTCTCCCTGTGTCTGACGTGAAATTCAACTGTCCTTTTAAAAACAAGCCTATAGGAGAGGAAAAAAGAGAGGGAGAGACACAGAGAGGCTGCAATAAAACAAATTTGGAGGGGAGAGAGTCTCGCCGTGTGGATATTGTAAGTATAACGGAAAGAAGAGATACTACCTCTTTTCAAGTGCTTGCTGTGCGGTGTGTCCAAGTATAGGCATTATTTGCAGTGATATTGTGGTAAATATGTGAAAATAATCAAATTATTGCTATTTTCTAGTATATTCCGCGTGAATGACATTTTATGTTCCTATTCTTTGGCTA
>JAODKE010000101.1:28234231-28246617 GCA_026779605.1 Mormyrus hasselquistii | reverse complement strand
ATATGTATGTAAGTATATATGTATGTAAATATATATGTGTATATATATATATATATATATATATATATATATATATATATATATATATATACACATACAAAGACACACACATACACACACAAAGCTATTCTGCTTATTGCAGAAAACCACTGGATTGTTTTAGTTTGCTTTCCCTTTCATATTACCTCTTTACCTAAACCTATCACCTTAACTGACCAACCTACAGTAAACGCATTAACTCTTCTGTGCCAATACAAGGGGGGAAAGGTCATGTGTTCTCTAACATTACTGAATGCCCATCACTTCTTGTTCATACTGTGGGGTTGCTATCTGTAAATGTTAGCATCCAGAAAATGTCGATAAATTCTGGAAATATTTGCCTTGTCTTAAGCACAGTATTTGCGTTAGACTCCAAATATGTACGACCTTCATTTCTCCCTTTATCTCAAGTTTTCATACATTAGGCCATTCTTCTCTAAAGTTCATTTAGAAAAGACCATCTCCTTTCCTTTCTTGACCTAACGTGAAAACAGGGTATATTTGAACAAAATGTATGACCGAGATATTAAGCTTAAGTGACGGCTTCCAAAAGTTCACTAAAGCTTTCTTGTCTGGGCATCATTGTTGCACTTAGAGTTTACATTTTAAAGGGTAGATAAAAATATTTTGAAATGGAAGAGCCCAACAGCTCAATCGCGGGTGTCTTCTTATGTGTTAGAGTGAGCATTCATAAATATATATTTATTTGTTATAGCCAATATTTCTTTTTTATTATTTATCCCCTCAATATTATGTATTTATAACAAGAAAATGTACTTTTTTAGTATTTACCTGTTATAAAAGATGTGTTATTGTCATTGTAAGCACATTTATTTTAGTTATTGTATTTTAGAAATTAGCAGTTTATGTTATTCTTGTACATAAAAAATAATGTATTGGGTTTTGCTGGAGGCATGAGGACGGGATCAGACTGACTGTTACTGCATAGTCGAGAATTAGCTAAAACTCTGTTTGAGAGCCTTTGTTCTTGGTAGATACATTTATTTCCTTGCTAAGAGTTGTCTGTGGAACAATTCTTAAATAAAAAATTCTGTTATGCAGTTCCGTTGGTCTTTTAAGCGCCACAAGTGAGAATACGTAATGATTCTCCACACCGCCACTGTCCTCTTTATACACGGGAACCACTGAATTACGCACGAAGTATTATAAAAGGCAATATACTCGTTGTTTCTCAATCTAACTCTTCCATCGGAGCATGCGCTCTTTAAGTCCTCTTGCTGGTGCTTTCAGTCAGGCCAGTCCCAGTAAGCATCGAATGCCTCTTTGCTGTCGTCTGCAGGTCACGTGGTATCATGCCATTGTAGACTCACGGGTTTATCTGGAATATATACAAAGAAAATACATTCAGACCTTCCAGTCTTTGAATCTTAAAGTTAAATTCTGGGATTTCCTATATTTTATTAAATGGTGGTTATGTTCTTAACCAAGTTTGTATTATAAATGAAAAACGGCTATACAGTGAAGTATGCTAATGGTGGTTACATTATATATAATTAATGTATCAATAGAACATTTTGGCTGTTTTAGTTAAAATCAAACTGGGCATTTATCTGCATCTCTGTGTTCCTTGGATATTTTATACTAATGGTTTATGCACGTTGCATCTCATATTGTAGACACACAGAAATATGTTTCCTTGATTTTACGATGAATCCTTTAAGCGTCGCTTTTATGTCCTTTGCAGTTGTGTATCCTTAGGAAAACAACAACAAGGGAACCGCCAAAAATGACAATTTGGAGTGGTCGCACAATTAAAGCCAACTGAACAAATTATAACAAAGACAACGGATCTGTATATTTTGCTATATATTCTGTCGAAGTCGTTTCATTTAAGTGTTCAACTGATTTATACACGTACGTTTCTATCATTATATAAAATCAAGATATACCGTTATACACCCAAGCATCAGTGCAATTGTACAGACAAAACTAATTTTCAAGTTATGCCTGATTTTAGCAATGCAACACACTACCCCTGCTGCTGCTGCTACTACTACTACTACTACTACTACTACTACTACTACTAATAATAATAATAATAATAATAATAATAATAATAATTGCCAAACATGTCAGGAAAAGCGTCCCAGAATAATATTCGTTTGCTTCATCTTGTTTCACGGTTCCCTTGAATGTATCCACCACTTGCTTTGTGCCCCTTTTGAATGCTTCTAACACCCACACACATTTTCTGATCTCATTTACGAGAAATTGCGCAATTGCACAGTTTCTCCAGGCGATTAAATACACGGATCAGCCAATTCAGTTTCCTACAAATACGCGACATACATACCTCGTGATGTATAAATATGCGTTGTTACACCTCTTGGGTAACATTTACTTTGCAGAAACAAAGATCTCGCTCCGTGAGGCAGGAGAGAGGGTTTTCTTTGTTTTGAACAGGAGGTACAGAGATAAATTCTTGAGGGTGGTTGCTGCGTTAGCTGTCAAGCGCTTTGCCGAGGAAAAGATTGATCACTGCCATTATACCATTTCGTTTCTAAAAATATCTCTCTAACGACTTCTGAAAATTTCTAACAGCTACTCACATAATCCGTATTTACATACAATTCACTGTTTTCCTTTCCAATAGTTGATCTAAATAAAGGTACCTGCTTATTTCTGGGTCGCAAACATTCGAAATTAGATCAGTGCATAGACCATTATTCGTCCCGAATAAATTGTTTTCAATTAAAATAATTTTCCGAATAACTTGTGCTATTTATTTGAGCAATCTAATGAATTATAAAATCGGACACATTTAACCAACATCAATATACTGCAAACCAAAAGACAACATCGTGTGCCTCTGATAATCATTTGAAAAGATTTAATTAAAAACCCCCGCCACAAGGGCTCTATGCAAAATGTTACAATATTATAATGCTATATATTGTTTTTAGATAAATGGCTGTTGATCTTTCAAGAATTTAAGACGACAAAAAAACAGCAGCTTTTGCTGTGCAGTGTCTGTAATTTCTGCGATAATTTTTGGTAATGAATTACAGAAGAAATTTATCCATTTTTAATTGAGCATCAATAAATTTCCACATCACGTTCAGAGACAGACAAAACCAAATATTTTATTGACGTTTACCTCCCTTCTTCCCCATAGGTACACATTTAATATTCCGTGTTTTTGAGAATTTGAGAAAATAATGCTTTCCTTTTCCACCAGGCCCTGAATTACCATTGGTTGTTTTGACCATGTGACCAGGAATTGGCTGTAATTTCGCCCTTGTCTCCAGTTTAGAAGACCAAGGTCCCCATACGCCTGTAATATCACTATTAAACACAATTATTGAAGCCTACTAATAAACCGTAATCGGGACAATTGCAGCTTTAAAATAGTTTTATTTGAATACCTCACTAGTGTTTTCATCAGAAGAAGCTATGAATTTTGAATTTGAGAGGGAAATTGGGTTCATAAACAGCCAGCCTTCCCTTGCAGAGTGCCTGACGTCTTTTCCCGCTGTACTGGAGTCATTTCAAACTTCATCAATCAAGGACTCGACATTAATTCCTCCTCCTTTTGAGCACACCATCCCGAGCCTGAATCCTTGCTCTAGCAGCCAGGCACGACCGAGAAGCCAAAAAAGAATTTCAAATGGCCTCCTCCTCCGGACACCGCCACCGCAAGGCCATGCACCGCCGGCGAGCAATGGCTCGCTGGCACCCGAGTTTCCATGGATGAAGGAGAAGAAATCCTCGAAAAAGAGCCAGCAACAGGGACAAGCCATTGCCGCCTCCTCCCCACCTTCAGCCTCCTCCGGCTTTGTAGTCTCGGGGCTGGAATCTCCGACAGGTTAGTACATGAGGTTTGTTTCAGACACGGTTTGCCTGCGGATTTTTGTGTTTTATGACGTTTCGCGGCAACGTTGCACGATTCCTGTCTTTTCCTATTCTGAAACTAACACAGACTGTGCATTGAATTCGTAAGCAATAATAATTGCTTGCGTTCTAATTTACAAAGCAGTAATGTTTTAAATATCATCCGGTTATAAATCATAGCCGAAAATGGATTACAATCTAATTGTTTATCCACACAAGGCAGATGTCTATTAAATTCGGCTTCGTTTTAGAGTAAAGTATATTTTATTAATGTCATTTTCGCACAGTAGCCTATGTGCTTGTACTCTACAAAACGACTAATTTAAGAACGTGAACATTATTCTGTGAATCCAGACATTTCTATAAATGTCGAACATAGCCACATCGTATAACTGACAAGCAACCGCGTAATGTACATAGGCTTCTAAAATGCGGTTTCGGTCTTTATGAGGTATTTATTATTATTACCACTCTAAGGCATGAAGTGGTCATATTAGAGGTATTAAATTTCACAGTGTCTTACTCACTAAACCTTGAAAAACGCAATAAACATAGCTGGAATGATAATCTGGTCGCATAAAAGAAAAAATTGTGTGTAAATTAGCACAGCCACAATTCCAGGATTTTTTCCCAAGGACATTAACTGAGAACATTTATTATTGTATATATTTCTCACGCATTATATTCTCTTTGGTGTTGCTTCAATTGCAGAGTCTGCAAGCGGACAGGACAACGGAAATAACTCAAGACGACTAAGGACAGCCTACACAAACACGCAGCTTTTGGAGCTGGAGAAGGAATTTCACTTCAACAAATATCTATGCCGTCCTCGAAGGGTGGAGATCGCTGCTTTACTGGATCTTACTGAAAGACAAGTTAAAGTTTGGTTCCAGAACCGGAGGATGAAGCACAAGCGGCAAACAACCCATTACAAGGACGGTCAAGAAAGCGAAAACGGTGGTTTCGAATCTTTGGAGGGTGCGGATGCCGCGTCCCCCTTCTCAAATCAGTTTATAGATACATCAGTGTCTGCAAGCTTGGAAAAAGAGCCTTCTTCGTACCCTAACAGCAATGACAATAACCAGCCCACTCCCGAGAAGACACAGCCAACCAGCCGGAAGGCTCCATCTTCCCCCGACAAAACCGCAAGATCTCCACTCTACCCGACGCCCACTGCAGTTAACCTTCCAACAATGGGTGATAGATCTCCATCTGGGCCAGATAATTCATTTTCAGAGTCTCGTGATGCCGCCCAGCTCTCCGATTTGAATTTCTATTCTTCCGATTCCTGTCTTCAAATTTCGGATGCGCTATCGCCTAGCTTGCAGAGCTCACTCGACAGCCCGGTAGATTTTTCTGAAGAGGACTTTGACTTGTTCACGAGCACTCTCTGTACAATAGATTTGCAGCATCTACAGTTCTAACGTAAATGTAAGGTGCAAAAGAGGATAGTCATTTCCCAGAATTGATAATTATATCACGTTATTTCTTTGGAGTTGTTTTGTACATGTATTTCTGGAAAGAATAGCCAGACTGTTTAAATATTTTAACAACTTACTCGCATTCGATGATCGAAGCGATTGTTCATCCACATGTACCATTTTATTGTATTCCAGCCAGGACCTACCTGTCCAAATATGAGGTATTTAATTGATTTCATTTTATCGTCAAGTTAAAGGTAATTTAGGATTATAATAGACAATGTGCGGAAAATGGTCAGTATAGCCTAAACTCAATCGTCTAAATCTCAGGAATTGTTGGATAGATTATTCTTAGAAATTCTTACGAGAAGGGTTTCCTCCCTCTTAAGTTTTAGAATTAGTTTATTTATTGAGATTCTTTAATAGTAAATGGAAATTATTTATTGTACATTATTTTCATAGGTGAAATAAAGAATTTATAAGATTAAGTGTGTGGTTTAATTCTCAAAAATATTTAAATGAACAGTAGATTTTCCGTCGTTTCATTGAAATTATTTTTAAACTCAGCCACCGCTATTGATTTGTAATAAAAACCCGAAGCGTCTACTTAAGAATGGTTATACAACTTATTGCTTAAAGTAAACCGATCGATGAAATTGTGTATATGAATTCCTTTGAATATTAATGCAATAACGTTATTCAAAAATGTACACAACGACTCTAATAGACTTGTAGCGGGATTTGGATTCATTACATTACGATATTTGCTGTTATTATTTTCAAATCATAAAGCGTATTTTAAAATTACCTTTGAAATTAAATATATCGGTTTTAAAATCTTTCATTTTAAATACTCATACTGTCCATATTTCTAAATACATATTTTGAAGTCATTTAAATACCATGTTCAATTCCGGATTCAATATTAATAGTATAAAATACAGGCTGTCCATTCTATATAAAATATTTTTTTCCGCGATCCCTTGCGAATATTTTCTTATGTGCTAAGTTTTAAGTGTCGTTTTCGTCAGGAGTGCGCAATTCATATATCAAATTCCTTTACAAATGGAAAGGGTCAGTCGAGAACGGAACTGCCGTAACACAGAAATAAATCACGGAACGTCTTTGTTACTAGTGCCTATTTGGAATGAAACAAATTCAGATGATGTTCAGCCGAGTTAATATTAAAGCGGTCACGGAAAGCGCGTTGTCTAACAGATGTTATGGTTGCTGTCGTCTTTATTTAAAATGGCGCTGGGACCACGATGGGCGATATGAACAAAAAGTGGGCAGCCATTATGCTACAATGCGTAGAGAAAAGGGTTTAGAAGCAATAGAATTTTAAGAAGTAGACTTTTTTGGGCCCAGAATGACCAGAATTTGAAACTCTTTATTGTGCAACATATGTTGCAATGTTGAATGACAATACAGTCGATTAATTAAATATGGTGGTAGATTAATGCAATGTCTTAATGCGATTTTGTCCATATTTATACAGTTGCATAATCATATTTTGATTACTAAATAACTAGTTTCTACCATATGATGTTTGAGGATAACATAATTAACAATAATTTATATTTTTATGTAAGTATAGACAACAACAAAAACACACAGCTATTGAATAGGAAGCATTGATTAACATCATCATTTGTGCTACTGGAAGATGATATTTATGAGGTACAATGATACAGCATAGACACTTGGTGTGCTGGATAAATATATTATTCTTCACAGGAATATGGTGGGAAAATTAATTGATTCTAGAGATTCTTGTCCTACCAAACACAAGATACAGTTTGGGTGTTTCGCATTAGTGAAAGAAATCGAGAGAAGGTAAAAGAATGGACAAGTGATGTGCATTTGGGAGCAAATGCCTTCAAACATTGGAGGAAGACTAATTAATGATGGGTGAATCGGCTAAGTTCAGTCCCACAAAACCACTGACATGTTATCAATAGAAACGTTCTAGGTCTTTCCTATTGTCAGTGACAGATACAAATCAATACAGGTCCAATGAACCCAAATGAAGTGACCAAAGAATTTGATTAACTCAATTTCTGTTAGATTGTTCAACATCATAGTGTAAAAGAAGGCTAAAAATTAAGTTTATTTCTATGACATAGACCACCCATATCTGCCAGAGATTTCAGATTAAAAATGCAGACTTCTTATATCCAAGATTGCTTCTCTTTTCTTTGAACTGATGCAAAAAGTAGAAAAAAGCTTTAACAGCACAAAATCCAGGACTATTTTTCTATATTTGCAGGATTAGGTTAAAAGTATGCATGCAACTATGATCTGTTTTGTTTGTCACATACACAAGCATCCGATTTTTTCAAAAAATGATTTTGGACAAATTAACATATTTGTTTAAATTTCTACATACAATGTTTGTATGTATGTATGTATGTATGTACGTAAGTAATATTATGTTTGAGAGGTTCATATCATCATTTTTACAAAATAATTTACTGTAAACATATGAAATACCATGTTACTCTGGCTAAAGCTAAAGACTTGTTCATGCACTGGGAATGAAGATATTTGATGCAGTAAACATTAAAGTAAAACAGCCATTTGAACAAAAACAGCATTACTTCCGCAGAAGACAGATATTCTGGAAAGTAATTTTACTGTTAAAAATGACAGCTCAATAACAATTGTTAACATACAATATGAGGAGTTTAAGTGTTTTCTCATTTAGGCATAATAGCACGCATTTACAAAAAATGTACCAATATTCAAAATAGTACCAATAAAATCTCATGGTATCTGTGTGAACAATTAAATGATATATCTTAATTATCAGGATAAAGAAAAAATGGAATTTGAGAAATGCTGGTTCAGTTTAGTGGCTCTGTAACTATGAATGATTATTGCATGAAAAGCAAGCCTTTTTTGACAATTGCTCTGCTTCTGTTTTATGTTGGTGACACAGGTGGCATAGTTGTAGGGCCGACATTTTTGTTCACTGGAAACTTTACCCGCCTCTGTGCCCAGAAGGCAAGAAATACAAGAGTATCAGCTTCCTATTAAGGAAATCATCATCAAAGTTGGGCTTATGCATAAGCTAATCTGCACTGTAGCTGAGCTATTGAGCTGGGCTGTAGCCCAGGGCCCCAGATTGTAGGTGGCCCCATGTTTTTTCTGGTTGTTACGGTAGCATTTTATGCTGCAGGTAGGGGCCCCCACTCTCCTAGATCCAGTCCTGGTATCATCATGTATACCTGGAAATTAGTGATAGGACTGGAATAAATCTGTCACTTTAGTCACCGTATTTTGGTGGCTATGGTTGAGTTTGGGCTTCAGGGCAACTCACCTGCACTTTATTTCTCTGGATGCTACTGTGTCATGAGAAATGAGAAAGTGTCAGTGTAAAAGAGCCTCTGGTGAAAAAGATGAGATCTGTGAGCAGCAATCCAGAATAGAAAGCTTACTAAGCACCGGAACCAGAAGAGGGCTTTGGGGCTGCAGGCAAACTCTGGAAATATCTCTAATGAAGCAGTACAGCGACAGGACATTTATATGTGATTTGATATTTGGAACAAACATTTATTTTTAATAAAATACTCTCATACATAGCCCTTTTAGAATGAAATATTCAGAAGATGTTCAATATTACTGAAGAATAATTATGTGAAAGAAAGGCAAGATGCAGCAAGAAAGAATTTCAGAATAGTACATCTGTAAACATATCGTTGTGATTGCAAGGTCTTTCATAATAATAAATTCCATAAATCAAATACAATATTTTCACAGCAAGCAGTGGGCTGTGGAGAATCCGTAGATGACATTAAATGTCCTTTGAAGCAAATATGAAAGGTTTGCAGAAACAATTATTTAGCCTTTTTAAAGTATTTTGAATTGTTGGGGATGTAACAGTTCGTTTCTAGATACAACTTAAAAAAGAACAAAGAATGTTTTTTTTTTTTCATTGAAATTAAAGAGCACAACCCCCTATCAGCCCTTAGTTATAGCTGCAGTTGGTGTTATTGAATAGAGGGCTTCTGTATTGTATATAATATAATGGCCCTAAACCTGCAGTTTGTGCTCCGGTCCTACATGAAATATGTTCAGAGTGGTACATAAAAGGGCAGTAAATGACAGTTAAACATCCTGTTATATGTCTACTGTGTTAAAATCGCTCTGTTTTTAAAACAGAACATTGTAATGGTGCCAATGCTATTCCTGTTATAGGTGTGGAGTATTACTGCGTTTGAGGTCAGCTGAGGTCATGGTCCTGTTGCCTTTTACTAATAGTGGGACAGTGCTACCCTAGTTCCTCTGAAACTCTGTGTCATCAGCCCTCATAAGGTTACATTTTATGCCGAGTTGTCAGTGGTCATCTTATCTTCTTATTGACATATTTATGCTTTGTGAAAGTATTGCGAAAATCTATTTTCTACAGTCTTATAATGAAAAATCAAACAAATCACTCTCTCCCTATATCCATTTTTGCGATATATTGTTAACATGGTTGATCCCTGCAATACTTTTCTTTACTTTTTTCTAGTTATAGGTGCAGTTGGCATTATTGCACCCAGGGCTACTGCAATGGATATAATGTCATGGCAGTACTTTCTGTCACTTGCAGTACTTTCTGTCACTTGCAGTACTTTCTCATCACGGAGTTGTTGTTGCTACTCTGAAGATTCAGCTTAGGTCCAGTGGGCTACCACCTACTAGGAAAATGAGGCTGGACTTCCAAGATCAGATTCCAAGATCAGGCTGTTTCCACACAGTTTGTGCGAGGAACTCGCAGACTTGGGGGGCTACTGTTGATTCTAATGTGATGTGGGAGACCTTTTGTGACAAGACCCTGAAGGTTTCTGAGGGTTGTGTTGGTGTGGCCAGTGTTTTCAGAAGGAGGTGCTTCATTTTGCAGGGCACCCTGGATATTATAGAGAGGATTCGTAGTGCACGGCTTGATGGCAACGCCAGTCTTTACCGGGAATTGAGAAGGACGGCTGTGGGGGTTCTGAGGGCAGATAAGGAGGCATTTGTTAGGGGAATCTGTGAGAAAATGACAGATCATGTATGGTCTAGCAACCCATGTCCTGTTTTCAGAGGAATCGAAGCATTACGCACATCCGAATCTTTTCCTCGGAGAATCGCAACCAGGGCGGGTGATGGAACAGTCCTTACGGATGGCACAGAAGTTGTGACCCACTGAGCTGGCTACTTTGAGCAGTTGTTTAAAGCTGATCCTCTGGCTAGAACGTTGAACAGTTCCTGAGACTGCGTAAACGAAACTTGGAACTGGAAAGGGAAGGGTGACCGTCTAGATTGCGACACCTACAAGGGGATAACACTGCTCTCAATGCCAGGTATGGTCCTTGGTATGGTCATACTGAACAGTATCTGTGACCACTTGCTGACTTACCAGTGAGCAGAGCAGTCTGATATTATGCCTAAAAAGTCTATTATCGACCGCATTCTGACACTGAGGGTTCTCATCAAGCGAGATCATGAATATCAACAGAGTTTCTTTGCAGCTTTTGTCGATTTATGTAAAGCGTTTGACTCCTTTCAAGTCACCTTGTGAGACATTCTGAGATTGTGGGATCCCCCAAAGTTGCTGGATATCGTGACCCATCTGTACACTGGTACTGTGGGTGCTGTGCAGAGAGGAGACTGAACCTTTGAGTTCTTGCCAGTTGATTCTGGGGTTCATCAGGAGTGTGTTCTTGTTCCTATTCTGTTCAGTGATTGCATGGACTGGGTCCTGGGCAGGGTTCGGTCCAGAGGCAGTGGGGCGGCTGTTGGTGAAGAAAGATTCGCTGATCTTGACTTTGCTGATGATACTGTGAAAGAGGAGTACCTGTGCTTGCGAGTGTCCTGGATAAAAAACAAGATCCAGGCCTTTAATGACCTCTTGGGCACGACTATCAGCAGCGTGTCTGTCTGCGGAGAGAATGTCGACCGTGTTGAGAGGTTCACGTACCTCGGCAGCAACATTCATGTCTCTGGTGACTCTTCCTATGAAGTCAGCAGATGGATTGGGAGAGTATGGGGGGTCATGAGGTCGGTGGAAAGGGGCGTGTGGCGCTCCCGATATCTTTGCAAGAGGATGAAGGTGAAAGCCTTTAGCGTCCTTGTGCTCCCTGTATTGCTGTATGGATGCTATCCAGTGTCCTGAGACAAAGACTGAATTGCTTTGGTACTGGGTCTCTTTGGAGAATCCTTGGGTACAACTGGTTTGACTTTGTGCTGGACGTTGCATAGGGAGGTCCAATGCAGCCACCTTGTGCGGGAGTGCCTGTTATGGTATCGCGTCCATGTGGCGTGATTCCCTGAGGGGAATTCGGCTTGCAGGATCCTCATTGCCGAGGATCTGAGTGGCTGGACCAGGCAGAGGGGAAGCCCACGTGACACCTGGCTGCACCAGAAACACAGCCATTCCCAGAGGGTGGTACTAGAATACATGCCAGCTGGAGGGGGTCACCAAGCAGGGTCTAGAGGTGTTTTGTTGTGTGGTGGGTGTGGCAATGTTCCAGTGCATGCTCTCCAACCTGACTAGACCTGCAATATATTATAGCCAAGATTCACAATGATAAAGAAATATAACGATTTAGTCATTTTGAATTTTAAATAGATCAAAGCTGCAATGTGGAATATAAGAGAAGCACTCAATTAAAAGAGCTGATGGCATATCAGACTCGAAAGTCTTATAGAATGTGTACAGAACAGTGAAATTCTTATTTGTGTGCATCCATCAGACCATGCTGGCAATAAATACCAGACAATAAGGGCAATAATAAATATATATGCAATCAACAAATAGCAACAAATAACTTCACTGTAAACAGTCCTGGTCCTAACTGATGTGAGCATCACCACCAGTGCCTCCAGTCCGAGACAACAAATATCATCACTGTAAACAGTCCTAGTCATAGCTGATGTGAGCATCACCACCAGTGCCTCCAGTCCGAGACAAGAAATATCATCACTGTAAACAGTCCTGGTCATAGCTGATGTGAGCATCACCACCAGCGCCTCCAGTCCGAGACAAGAAATATCATCACTGTAAACAGTCCTGGTCATAGCTGATGTGAGCATCACCACCAGCGC
>JAODKE010000101.1:28219340-28232627 GCA_026779605.1 Mormyrus hasselquistii | reverse complement strand
TTGCACTACATTATCAGGAAGACTATTCCATACTCTGACTACACGCTGCGTAAAGAAGTGCTTCCTTAAATCTAGTTCTCCTGGAACAATGTTTTACTTTAATGGTAAAGACAGTACATTCTAAATATAAATAAAATATAGAATCAAACATGAATGGTTTGCAGAACAATTATTTAGACTGTTAATTTTAAAAAGGGAATCACTGGGGATGTAACAGCTTATTATTAACTACAGCTTAACAAAGAACAAAGTAAATACATTTTTTGTTTGCATTGAAATCAAACAGCACAATCCCCACCAAACTTTAATGTATTGGTCTCCAGTTATAGGTTTAGTTGGAGCTATTAAAAGGTGGGCTTATGTATTGTATGTAATGTCATGGTCCTAAACTTGCAATTGGCACCCTGGTCCTACATGAAATGTGTACAGGGTCGTACATGAAATTGAAGTAAATGACAGTTAAACTTCATGTTAATATTTCTCAAGCTGCACCTGAGTTACAGCAGCAAAAAGGAGTCTATGTGCTACATACAAATCCGGGTTTCATTAAAATAATCTGCTTAAATGGCAGAATCCTGCTTTCACCAAAAACACTTAATTAAACCTGGATTTCAGATGAAGAAAAATGAGTTCAGCGTGAAGATATACTGATTGTTATACCTTTTAAAATGATGCCTTATAAATAGTTTCAGTTTGGGGGGGGGGGGGCGTTATGTGTGTGTACCCTGCAGAGGGCTGGAATTCTAGCTTGAGCCTTGTACATTCCCTCCTCCCCCGCCTGTCCCTCACGACCATGACCAGGATAGGTAGCTGGAAAAGGGGATGGATGAATTATATGTTACCTGTGGCCAGTGAGGGTAATAAGCATATGAGTATTGTTACTACAATGACATAAACATGAGTTTTGTGACTGACACCGGAGCTGTTCTTCATTATCATCAGCACTGGGCAGATCTTTTATTTTTCTAAGGATATGTACAGCCCCCATCCAAAACTCCCTTTAAAACAGCCCAAGTAACCTATTTCAAATTGACCTGAATGCAATATTGAGATTGCAATCATGCTATACCGGTAATGTTATTTTTTAAAACGACTAGTACAGGATATGACCAGCAAACTTAAATGAAAATGTAAAATTTCTGTACTTCACCTAGCCAACTAAAGAAAAGGCTTATGTACAAAGTATATTGTTTTTAGATGACTGCGGTGTTCCAGTATATTCCATTAGTGTGTTTTTCAATTCTCTTTTGAACTGAAAACCATCACAATCAATTAAAGTTCTGTCATTATAATGGAAACCAAGAGGACTTCCTTCTGTATTGCTGATTAAGTGTTGTGTCATCATATTTCTAGGGAGCCGTACAGAAGAATATTTTTCACATTGCTCTGTGTACTTTTTCCCTTTTTTGTACAGTACTGTTGAATGGAGCATTGTAGATGTTTATAAATGTATAGCTCCTATATTTTGTCAGGAGAATGTAGTATTTGTTTTTCAGCTTACTGTCTTGAATAGTCTATATAAGCCTCCTCCCATTGGCTTATCTCGGTCAGGGTAGCAGGATGGCAGGGAGCCAATCCAAAGCAACATAGATATCCCCAGACACCTTGGACGGGATGTCAGTCCATCACAGGGCAAGTCAGAGACAATGACTGGCCTACCTAAAGGAAAAAACCCACGTGACACAGAGAGAACATGCAAACTCCAGTCTTTAGTCGGATTAGATCCCTCAAATGAGAAACTACATTGAGGCAGCAGTCCGGCACAGGAGTCAATCCAGGAAGAAATGGGCGCAAGGCGGGACATATCCCAGGATGGGGTGCCAACCCATCGCAGGGCACACTCACATGCCATTCATGCACATCATAAATCCTCTGTCATGGAAGACGGTAGCTGACTGACCAGCTGGTTACGCTTGTTTAAGCTCAGGACCACATCCAAATGTAAGTTCTGGAAGTAGGAGTTTTATATGGGAGGCTTTGGTTCACAGGCTGGTTTGGTCTAGTTTGGTTTTTGTTCTCGTTTGGCGCAAAATAGCTTAGAAAACATAAAGCTGGTAATGACTAGCAGGGGCACAGGAACCAGGGTTATGGGGAGATGTGTACCTCTCAATATTTAATTTGGCTTTATTCACCCTCCCCTCTAAAAAAAATAGGCCATTAAGACCCCTGATATCAGAATCAAACTCTCTCACGTTTTTGATTGGTTCGTTTCTGCTTCAATAGTTGTTTTTCCACTTGCACATATAGGCATTGGAACACTTTCATTAGTATTGTAGCCTTGGAGGATTTATACTTACAGGAAAATGTAAAATATAACTTTGAATAATTAAAATTAATAATTAAAAAACAGTATTTTGTACTGTTTATGTACTACCTTATGTATTCACTGTTTACATTGTGTATGTCAAAGAAACAGTTAAACGTATCACTGATGAATAGCATACTAACCTATAATTAATATTTTCCGTATTAATTAAGTAACAAGACGGCTTTAAAAGTTTATTCAGCTATACCGCTGTGTCATTATTTCTGCATCAATCGGGTTTAGTAAGAAAAGGATTTCCGATAATAAAGGCTACACGTCTTCACTGCTACACTGCGCCACGTGTGGCAGGCAGAGGTATTGTCCCCACAGGCAAAAAAAAAAAAATGAAAATCGTGAACCAATAAAAAGCCTTTCTTAGCTGCTCTCCTCTTCTCGTTATCTGTCTTGGGATAGTTTACGTTCACGTTGTGTACGACATCAGGTAACAACGAGATCAGCTACAGTAGTGGACTTTGTCTGCGGTCGGTCATTTCCCCGCTGTTCGGATCATGCCCACTTGGGTTCGCTATGTAGCACGCCAGTATATCCTTTCGATACAATGCGATGATGTATACGAAAACCTCAACGTAACAGAAAGCTTGCAGAGTCTCGAATATAATTTCGTTTATTCCATTTCACTTGGGTATGCAAATCTACCGATGAGACCGTGGTGGGGGTGCGCACACTCTGCGAGGGAGGGAGGGGGTTCAAATATATAATATTAATTTTATTACCTGGTTACGTGCTTCATCGGTAGTAAAGAAAATGCGGGGGGTGTGGTCAAACCCTTTTTTTTACTACGTGGCTACGCATGCTTCATCTACCCTGTCTCTGTGAGTAGCATGTTCGTGAAGACATATAGTCAGGCTAATTGGTGCCCCATAATTGACCATGTAGTGTATATATGCTCTGTAATTGCCTTGCATCCTGTCCCCGATCTCCCCCCCCCCGGGGTCCTTGGCTACCTTGGATGCCCCCCCCCCCCCCCCCCCATATTCCCTTGACCTTGACCAGGGTAAGTGGTTAGAAACTGAAAGGTGGCTCATGCTTATGTAGACGCTGAATTTGTTGTAGTGTCCATGTTTAGTGTAATAAGTACCAACCAACCAAAACCTGATTATTAACTGGTGACCGAATGATTAATGGGCCATTGGTTATTGCAATTAAAGAATTGTTAAATGCAGTATTGAAGTGTCATTGATTCTTTCATAATGAAATGCATTCAAGGTTTTAAATTAAAAATGTCCAGGTTGTATTAATGGCATTATTCTCAAAGCTTAGACCTAATTAGCAGTCTGATGGTAAATGACTAAGGGACTGAGGACTACAAATCGCTGGCAGAATGTGTCCTGCTTTGTGAACTCTGCTTCTTGGCTTCGACTTCAGGGTCAGTCAAGCCCTGGTTCGGTGGCATGTGAGGCTGTGGGTGAGCACTCCGTGTTTGGGCTCGGAACATTGCCAGTTCAAATCCCGTGACGGGTGGAATGATGTTGCCGATGCCCTGTTGGGCAAGGCCCATATCCTCAGTTGCTAGGGACTGGGTGACTTTGATCCAGCTTTGTATGTCACTTTGGACAAAAGTGTTGGCTAAATAAATGGAAAAACTAAATTTTCATTTAGATAACAATAATCACACCTTCAATCAGCATTATGAATATTCAAATTCTGAAACTATGCCAGGTTAATGTTGAACATCATTTTCTAAATTCTCTTGACCTCGCTTGGATCTTGGTTCGCAATGCAGAAAAATGACATTAATTACCATAACAATGACAGTTTTTTACCACCAAAAGGCTTGGCTGGTGTTTTTTTCTCTCATCAACAGTCTCAAAGAATAAATGATCAAATTTAAATCAAGGTAAAACTGTGACTCACACAATTGTGTTCGCTTCTCCGCATCCCCAGTTACGAGGAGAAAATTTAAGTGTGCATGTGCATTAAATACAGCATAAGCAAAAATACTAACATTGTTCAGGTACATTTCAGAAAATACGGATGTAGTTGTTTTCTTACTGTTTCAAGTAAATTTTGCATTTGAAAATTAAGCTTGGTGTCTGCAAATATGCTTTATGTTTTATAATATAATCTTATTTGAAAAAATATACTGCTTCATCCATTATCATGATAAATACAACTTAAATGCACATGTTCAGACGGTCTATAGCTTTAACCATCCAGACAGCCAACTTATACATGCATGTCACATTTCTGTCGGCCTGCCCTGGGAGGAGTTAATCCCAAAACACTGCTGCACCACATAATTTGGATTTAAATGGCAATTTCCACTATGCTTTTAAGAGCATGGACAGGCACTGTTAATCAGGCACAATAAGCATATCACCAAAAGGGCAGTACAGTTATTAATAAAATGATCAACTCACGATAACATAATGAGTTTTTGGAACTAAAAGATTGTTTTATGGGATTGGTAGGTTTTAACATTTTGAATTTATTCATCATAACATAAAAATGATGGTTTATGAAAACCATTAAATTACATTAATGCTCTTTGGATAAGGTCTAGTAGGTACTAGTAGGGCCGTATTTAAAGCACAAGTTTTTAAATTATAAGGCTGTAACATAAACAAAATTTCAATGTGCTTGATGTAATAAAATGATTAAAGTACAATATGATGTATATAGTATCATTAGAAAACCAAATGATATAATTTTCTGGTTTCTCTTTTTATAATCACTTTTTGCAAAAAAAAAAAAAAAAAACCATGGTAAGGGAATGAATCATTTTTAAATCACAAAATTATGACAAGAATTTTTTATAGGATGAGTCACCCATCGCAGCTCATGCTGTTACTGTAGCACGAGCAGACCTGCACCAAAGTTTATTTTTAAAATCCTGCATCAGTTGTCACATTTTAAGCATACCACTTATTTTTGGCTGGGGGAGGGGGGTTGATGAAGTCCCCCCCCCATCCCACCTGGCTCCTAAGCCCCAGTGAATTTTAACCAACATCCAATACACCGTGGATGCATGGGTGTTTTCAGTATAGTGAAAAATTTTACCCGATTGTTAAGAAATTCAGGATATTTAGCTGAAGAATCCATACTTGCTTGAGTTCCAATCTGTTTCAGTAATGTTTTACTTTATCAAAATTTACAGCAATTTATTAGTTTTGAAATCTTAATCTACGATATAATCAATGGTTCATACATTAAGACTGCTAGTAAGTACAATAACAGTAGAAAACACAGGAGTAATTAAAAGGAAATAGAATCTTTTGTCATGAATGGTGAGGCTTATTGTAGCCAGTTTGTTTATTTTCTTTGTTAGCCGTGCTTCCAAGTGATTTCTGACGTACCAATCGTATGTATAGCCTACTATTATCTTGGCAGTGTTGGAGAGGAATCTGCAAAGACGTCCTTAACTACCATTTGCAAAGTTCCTTGAAAGAAAAACTGATGGTAACAGTTCATAACATATCGATTGTTATTCTAAATGAGGTGACGTTAAGATTTTATCTGCATTTTTTGGCCTTTTAGCTCTAAGTAGTAATTATATGATATGTAACAATCACAGGATAACTCATATATAGTTTTAATAAAACTTTAAAGAAATTAAGATATAATTAAGAAATAATGTATGAACACTTCAATATCTTACATTTTTGGGTATGACTCATAATTATGAAACTGTTACAAAGGATTCACATAAAAATTACAAATAATGCAAGTCCTTGAATGGTTCACTGCTTTTGAAGGCTGTAACGGATGAATCATCAAATGAAACAATTTGCTAAAGAAAATGTAACTTTGTTGTGGGTAATTTTCAGTAGGTAAACGGTTCAGGTGCAAACACCAAACAAAGCCTAAGTCATTAAGTTAAGCTTTTCAGAAAGTTTACAAAAATAACGTAGACCTATTAAGGAATTTTACAAAACAAATTCAAAAGTCCAGGTAGAGTCGGTTGTGGTTTAACAGCTCCATTGAGCTTATTTATTGCCAGTAGAATGAATATCTGTATTCACAATGCTGGTAACGTAATTTCCCTCTAAACCATAATAAGGTATCATAATTTATTGTTTGCCTTTATTACTGAAAACAATTAAATTCATTCTAACTGGGAAATAAGAATGATCTAAGAGGATTTCAAACGTATATTAATGTTGCTAATGCTCTTCCGCGTTTACAACCCATAATAATGCCATTTGGGCAAAAGTACTTAATAAAATGTAAGTACCCCCGAAAGGAAGACAAGAATAAGCTAGGGGAAAATATGAAGCAGGCCTTCTCTGTCTTACTGTGAACTTTTGGCCCAACAGCCATTATTTTCCCAGGGATGGGAGCCAGCAGTAAATATCCTGACAAGTAACAAATTACTGTGGGCGTCATATTGTTAGCGTCTCTTGTCCTCCATGTACCAACAAGTAAATAAATGCTAGATACTTGTGGCCTTCCATTGAAAGCACGCCTTCCCAGTCTTGTGCTGACATCTAATAATTACCCTTTTAGAATTTGCTAAGCGAAATGCAGCAACTTTTCTGTAAAAGAATAACGAAACGAACTGTGAATGCTATTGCACAGAAACATGCATATTCGTTTCGCTAAAGAGTGGTGTTTTTGTTCCATTTTTCAAAAACTTATTTTCGATGATAAAAACTAGAATCATTGTCTTATGCAAGGCCATTATTTACGTATGCATTTTTTCGCGGTGGATACCAGAAGGCAAGCTGTCCGCCTAACTTCATTTCTGTAACAGATCAGTTTATTGATTTAATTAGAATAATCCAGACCCGACTCCGAAAAGCCAGACGGCAATTTTGTGTAATTTCCAACAACATATTATTTTTTTTTGTTATAAACCTCATCCCGATATACAGCATTACCCTCCTTGATAAAAAGTAACTATGATCAGTGATTTAGTTCACTGATCATGCGAGAGTCCGTTGAGTGTGTCTACACGTGCTCTAAAAAGCATATACTGATACTGAGAACTGTATCTCAAATATCAGTTTTATATAAATGTCCCAAAATAAGGAAAAGTTTTGAAACGTGGGGAAAAGGGGAAAAATAGACATTAGGTACTTTCTTTCTCACACTCGCGGTAATAGAAGCCTTTGAAGGAAGGTTTGACGTGTGCGTGTTGTTATCAGATTGATGGGCTGGGTTTGATTGAAGTGTCTTTGTCATGCAAATGTCAAGCGTTTGATGGATGATCGCCGCGCGCTGACAAACTGTTTCTCGTTCCTTCCCATTGGCGCATTCCGAGTCACATGATTTGCCACCGAGAAGATATGTGTTTTAGGAAGCCCAGGCCAACTCATGGTGGAAGGAGTTTTACAGCTTTGACATACTATCTAAAGGTTGTAGGGCAGGGCATATACCGTAAAACGTAGTCTGATCCTCCTTCATCACTTGCGTCTGGACAATACCAAAATGAACTCTTTCCTAGAGTATACAATTTGTAACCGTGGGACGAACGCCTACTCACCCAAACCAGGATACCATCATTTGGAGCAAGGAACTGGAGCAACGTTCTCTCACAGTGCAGGTACAACAAGTGACAACTATAATGCTGATGGGCGTTTTTTTGTGGGTAGTAGTCCGCCGGCTGCTGCTGCTCAACATCAGCACCAGAACACGGCCTTTACTCATCACCAACAGCTGCATCTTAGCAGCGCCGGCCTATCGTATGCTGGTTCAGGAGGGGGCACGTATGGGTCGCAGATGTGTTCGAATTCGGACTATGGAAATCATCAATATTTCATCAACCAAGAGCAGGAGGGAATGTATTTCCAAAGCTCTGGCTTTTCTGCCCCGAACATTGCTCCCAACCTTGCTCCCCTTGGGTACTGCGGACAGCCTGGGTCTATGCCTGGCAGTGGCTATCAACACGGATGTGGTAGCCAGGAACACCAACAAAGTTACTTGCAGGGCACCTACCCAAACGTGTCGTCTTCTCAGAGTGGAGAGAAAGATCTAAGTTGCCACCCAGAGTCACTTCCATCTGGAAAGACATTCGACTGGATGAAAGTTAAGAGGAACCCCCCTAAAACAGGTTAGTTGTAACTTGGCCGTTTTAAAACAAGTAATCGAAAAATTCAGAAACTGATGTTTCGTTTGAAAAGCATAAAACACATACGAACGTTTTAAAGTCGTGATTTTAGAAAATTACGCTCTTTTTGCTGAAATTGTTTGTCTCGGTCTGTTCTCGTCGTAGTGGAAGGTTATTTATATTTTCTGTACTCTGAGATTCTCAACCTAAATCGGTTTCATTTTAATAGTACTTCTCTATCTCGGATTTGTCCCAGTAGTCAATCGATCTTGCCTGCCCAAGGTCTTACTTTTACCTCTTTGTTTAACGCTTTATTGTGCTATTACGTTTATCAGACGTGTTATTTTCCACACCAGGAAACTATTACCCATATCTGTCATTTTCCGTCAAAAAATCCTATCGACGAACTCTTCTTTGGTATTCCTTCGATCTTATACTACTGCTAAAAAGCATACTGAATACTCATAAGTGTTTAGCTGTATTTCTGTAATCCTGCAAACTGCGATTAATTATGTTCTATTCATTGCTTTCCCATTAATTTTGAGCATATTGTCTCAAATACTGCTGCCCACACAGTGTTTTAAATGGTTTAAAATGTTTCAGTATTTGAGTTGTATTTATGAATGTAACATCCAATGACGTGCATTGATTTTTCGCATTTATTTTGTCATTACAGCTAAACTCACAGATTTCGGCATCCACGGTCCCCAGAATTCGATCCGAACCAATTTTACCACCAAGCAGCTCACCGAGCTGGAGAAGGAGTTTCACTTCAGCAAGTACCTGACCAGGGCCCGTCGTGTGGAGATCGCTGCAACTCTCGAGTTGAACGAAACCCAAGTGAAAATTTGGTTTCAGAACCGTAGAATGAAACAGAAGAAACGAGAGAAAGAAAGATTGATCCCAGCCATTAGTTCGTCAAAAGATCTCGCTGACAACTCGGACCACTCCATTTCCTCTTCTCCTGATGGATCTCCCAGTTCCGAAAACTAAATATTTCATTACTAACATTGCACTGCTGATTATAAACTAAGCTTTTAAACATTCCGTTAAGGTAGTTGCAGTGTTCTATAAATGGTGCAAGGCAGGACTTTAAAAACTGCGAATTTAACGTTTGTAATTACATTAAGATAATTCCTAAGAAATCAAAGAGACTCTAAATGAAAAAAGATAGTAAGCACACCCACTGCTTTCTAAAGTTCAGCCAGTTCCTTGGCTTTTTTTGCCTTTTGAATGATCTGAAGCCGAAGATACTGGTTGTATTTTATGACACTCAGGATTACCTCAGGAGAACTGCTTTTCACACCCATATTGGGACGCACTTTCGCATGTTTACAAACCTGATAACAGTGATAATAGTTGGTATTATTGTTACTGATTTAAACATTTCTAGTACACTGGTTACAAAACTTTTATTCAATACCTTGAAATATAATGTCTCATTTTAAGTGATATTTTCCCTCTATAACTATATTTTTTTAAAGAAATCGTTGCTGCGTGTATTCTACAGGATATAGCGCCTTAAATGTCCAGTAGGACAGAATGGTACTGGGATATTGACTTTTTGCACTATATGGTTAACAGGGTATTTCTTACCATACGAGGAGCGAATGTATCTCAGAACAAATTCAATATTTTCATTTTTTTGTTTAGTAAACTTTATAGAGTTAGTTAACAACCTGTAAGCTGACTTTCCGGTAGAATGAATCAGTAAATGCGATATAAAGTTATCGATTAATTTTTGAAATAGAAGTGGTATGTGATTACAGACATAATTTGACTGACAAATGACAGCTTGAATGAGTATTTATTTTATTTAATGTGAAGGTGTCATGTGAATAAAAATATTGCGCCAAACGTTACGCTGTTGTTCACATCAATCAGTAAAATAAATGGATCTAGCATGTCTGAACAGCGACATATGACAGCAACCTGGAAATTGTTGTAGAGCAACAGTTTTTATGTCAAGCGTGTTTTATGACATACATTTACAAAGACTGAATGATGTTGGAATACGTGATGATGGGTTTACAGGCAGACTGAGTTTTATTAGTTTATGTCTGAAATTTTGCTTCCCCAAGGGTCTGTGATTCCCAATTAAATGTCTGTAAATATCTAAAATAAACCGAACATTATCCGGACTTGTTTCATGAAATGCGTTTTATTTTCTATGTATCATATATTCCCCATTTCTCATTTAGTTCTTAACTGGAGGTTGATTAAGTTGACCGAAAGCCGGTGAGCCAGGCTTGGTTCATGAATTGTCTAAATTTGAACAAAGTAATCCAGCTAATCCGTAATCCGTATATTACGATTTTTTTTTTCTTTTTTATACTTAATTACTGACTCTGCTAGTCCCATTACTCCCCATTACTTTGCAACGTCGAGAGAGTAAGATGGACTGCGGGGTGCGGAGTGCAACATCTACCGAGAGAAAAGTATGTCTACTGATACTATATAGACAGAGACAGAGAGAGAGAGAGAGAGAGAGAGAGAGAGAGAGAGAAAGAGAGAGAGAGAGAGAGATAATTAAAACTTTAGGCTTATTTAGAACTCAACTTTCAAAAATGGCAGAATATTCAATAGCTGAACCTTTAGGAGTTGGTTGACCCCTTGCAAATGTAGAATATCTACGTTTTAGTATTTATTTGATAATTTCTGTAAACGGGTGTCAATACGGCGATGTTTCATGTATAAGGACCCGATTACAAAGTTACATAAATGACTTTCTGTCTGCGTAAGATATTTGAACAACATTGAAAAAGATATTATCCGTATTACAATAGCAAGTGTTGAAAAAGCACCGTATATTGCCTTTATGCCTACTACGAGAATAAATATTGGTTTTTCGAAAATTCAATCGGTAAGAGTGACGATGCTGAGTTGAAGCCTTATTATGTTGATGGGTTATTCCCATAACCGTATTCTAATATTAGATGAAATACTGACTAAATAGAATACATTTGTTCATCTTCTAACCGCTTATCCTAATCTGGGTCAGGAGTACAGAAATACAAACGTCACCATATGTGTTTTTCCTAAATAGAGCAATGCATTTTTTCTTTGGCTGTGGGCGTAGGTTAACTGCAACAAAAACAGCAGCAGCAGCAGCATCATCATCATCATCATCATCATCATCAACAACAACAATAATATTATGAATAATAATAATAATAATAATAATAATAATAATAATAGCCGCATTTTGTGGGACAAACTAAAAACTAATACACATATGGTGCAACACGTTGAAAAAAATCAGTGGTTGAAGTGGAATGCAGACTGTTGCAGGGAGTATGAACTTCTGTTGCCATCTGCCACAGCAGTGGGTGACAATCCCGCCGATGTAACGTTTGTCCTCTCCCCGTGCTTCACTTTGATCTACTCGCAGAGGCCTTTTGTATGCGTGCCATTTTTTTTAGATTCTCTCAGTCGTTAATCACGTGTCCTCTGCATTTCAAAAAACTGCCTAAGGGTAATAAGAATGCATTATACAGTATTGAGATACAATACAAACGCAATTGTTATTGAATTACTGGAAAACAACATCTGCATATTTAGTCTTATGATCTAAAACATAAAATGTCCGTCTTAAATTCCTAATTTAGGGTAAACTGGTTTTTGTTGAACAACCCGAAACATAATGAACAATTATAATCCAAGTAATAGATTGAAATTTGGTAGCTATTCATTGTAAATTTCAGTACAGATCCTTCTGAAATTTTATTATCGGTAATTATGATAACAAAGAAACTATTTTACTCCTCACATTCCTAGGATTTTGAATTCAGCTGATAAACATTTTGGTAAAATTGCTTTATTTAAAGTCCCGGAACGATTATTTAATGCATTTAAATGTGTAATTCATATTAACATAGTGTTTGAAATCCTCAGTGACATTAAATATTAATAAATATGTATCTCATTACTATTTATGATTTACATACACAACGTACCATAGCATAGAACACAAAATACTTTTTGCATTTAACTTAAAATTTAAAAATAAGTTTAACAGATACAATAAAACAAAGTTAGCTACATTTATATTACAATGGCATTATTTCCAAAGAAAAAGAATTGTAAAAAAAAAATGATGGACAATATTACAGATGAAAACCTATGCTTTGTAAAAGTTTTACGGTGTCATTTTAATCCAAAATCTGATTACAAAATTCCAGACCCTTTCGCAATAAGAAAATGTCAATTTGGAAAAATAGTTCTGCGGTTTTCTGGCTTGCTTTTTTTTTTGCTCCGGTATTATGCGGACTGTGGCAAATGTTTATATGAATGTTTCTTAAATGTCGCAGAATTGGAAGGTGAACTCGCACAAGTTTAACAGGCGGTTAGTTTTAAGAACCAGGGGGATGGCGAAACGAGGTGGTCTCATTTGAGGAAACATGCATTCTCTCGGGGCCTCACCTCTTCTTAAAAGTTTACGTGGACCTGACAGCCCCATTTCATCCCCTGGTCCTCAGATGGACTGCTTCAATATTTACACAGGCTGATAGGTTTGCCCAGGGCTTGCCTCAAACAGCTCTGCACTACCAACCCACACTCCCTAAGCCCCAGGTTCATGCAGAGTTCAGACCCAAATTAATTCACGAAAAGCATGGGTCAGGCTGTCAGGAGCCGGGGTTTGCTTCCATCTCACAGGGGTCAACCGCAGGTCTCCGTCCTTCTCACCCTCCAGTTTGCTTTGTCGTGTTAAATTTCAAAGTGTCCCCGATGTTCTCCTTTTAGGTCGTCATTTACAACTTAAACTATAGGTGTTTTCCGCATTACTCGGATCTTTTTTTCTTTTTTTGTAAGTACAGTGTAAATTGTAAATTTCTTCGATACGCATTGAATAAAACAATAGGAAAAAGGTTTTCACAGACAGACAGACAGACATGCAGACAGACAGACAGATAGATAGATAGATAGATAGATAGATAGATAGATAGATAGATAGATAGATAGATAGATAGAT
>JAODKE010000101.1:28188843-28208438 GCA_026779605.1 Mormyrus hasselquistii | reverse complement strand
GACAGAGGAGGCACTGTGCTCACAGACTGGCAGGCCTGCTCCGGTGGGGTTAGAGCTGGGTGGATGGACAGAGGAGGCACTGTGCCCACAGACTGGCAGGCCTGCTCAGTTGGGGTTAGAGCTGGGTGGATGGACAAAGGAGGCACTGTTCCCACAGACTGACAGGCCTGCTCGGGTGTGGTTAGAGCTGAGTGGATGGACAGAGGAAGCACTGTGCCCACAGACTGGCAGGCCTGCTCCGGTGGGGTTAGAGCTGAGTGGATGGACAGAGGAGGCACTGTGCCCACAGACTGGTAGGCCTGTTCGGATGGGGTTAAAGCTGAGTGTATGGAGAGAGGAGGCACTGTGCCCACAGACTTGCAGGCCTGCTCATATGGGGCTAGAGTTGAGTGGATAGACAGAGGAGGCACTGTGCCCACAGACTGGCAGGCCTGCTCGGGTGGGATTACAGCTGAGTAGTTCATAACCATGCTTCAGCCATCCATGTATGCTACAAGTAAATGCTCAAGGGGCCAGAAGCCTCCCCGTGCCTTTGTGGAGTTCCCTCCAGGTTCTATGGTTTTCCCCCACAGTTCAAAAGCATGCTAAGGTTAATTGGAGTTGCCACATTCTCCATAGGGATGAATGGTGTGTGCACCCAGTAATGGACTGGTGCCCCATCCTGGGTTATTCCCATACAATTTCATTATCAATCCACCAGGTCCTAAATCTAAACACTTATCTCCCAAGGTGATAAGTATGAATTAATGTGACTGTCATGTCCGTTTTAACTGTCGTCAGTTTGTCTGCATATCGACGTGACAACTTGTTTCAATTAATTTGCACAAGGTTGTAAAACTTTGCCTGTCCAAGGTCTTCAGTGATTATTGAGGGACATGCATAAAGGTTTGCTATTCTCTCAGCAATATAATGACTTATATTGTACATAATCAAGTAGATCTTTAGTTCCTTCTCTCACACATATACTGATCTATGCTGCTTATTCACTATAGAATCATAGTGGAACATAAAGTAGGCAGCATAGAGCAGGAGGCAGGGTACACCCTGGACAGGATGGCAGTCCTACGCAGGGCATTATAGTATATTACAGGATTTGTAGTATATTATTATATTTCAAATATCTTGATTAATGAAAGACAGCTACATAATCACCATGTAATAAAAAGAGAGTGTAGTTTTCCGGCTTAATCACCATCAGATGCCTCACTTTACCTTACCCAGGCTATTTAAAATATCACTCAACTTACATTTATATATCTTTTTTATCATATTTAAACAGTGCCTGACATTCACAACCACATAAAATCAGTGCTACTCTTAGAGACCTTGTGTGATGATCATGACTTGGCTGTATGTGATGCATAGCGTCACTAATATATTTTGGAGCGAGCGGCCCATAAAGTGCATATCCCCGAATGAAATATACGTAAATGCATATACTAGGAAAACTAAACAAATCCACAAAGCCTCTTTGACCAGTCCCTTCTTAATGGTGCTCAACCCGTTACACCGCAAAGGGAGGGCGCTGTGTTCCTGTCACTTCGCAGGCCAAATAAACGACCATGACGCTCACGCACGTCTCCTTGGCCTACTTGGCATTCTTCGGTGGCGACACTAAATTCCGTGATATTAATACACATTCTCCCTTTCGTTTGCTTTAGTGTTACCTAACAGGAGATTCGAGACGTTTCATTGGCCGTGTGCAGCAAACGCTTTGGAAGGGCTAAATGGAGCGACAGAGCAGGAGCTGCACACGGTACCGGGTGAGCTCTTCCAGGTGGGGGAAGCCCGCAGAGCCCAGGACAGATGCTTCGCCCCCCCCCCCCCCCCTATTCTTTTCTTCATAAGGGCAAGAGGAGCACAGGCCAGCATGACGGCATAGAGGGGAAGAGAGAGAAAGAAGACGACGTAATTATGTTTTGGTCTAAAAACAGCTGCACACCCTGAAAGCAGGCGGAGAGGAGTGCTTTGGTGTCCGAGCAAAGGGGGTTTAGTTGCTGGCGGATAAAGGAGGCTGGCGTTCGGGACGCCTGTCCCTCAGCTATGTGGGATGCAAGCTGCGGGCATTGTTGCCTGATCCTGATGACAGGCATGAGGCTGGGGCCATTTTGTGCACCCTTCAGCGCTGTCAGCGTGCAGGTTATTGATGGGAGAGGTAGGCAATAGTAGCCTGGACAGCATGACTGCCCTTCCCAGTTTCCACACCCCTCCCTCCTTCAAGGCAGCAGTCAGAGAGCAGTTCGTGAACCTTCCCAATTGCATAAGAAAGAGCAGGGGTCGGGTTTGCAGGGGATGGGTGGTAGAGATGACCCTTTCCGCTATATTTAAATGCAACAGACTAATTGTCGTAAGACAGGGTGTTCGTACTAAAGAAAGACAAAAAAACCAAGAATAGTAACAGATGCTTCAAATGTAAAGACAAAGGAAATATTAATCGTGTGTGTTGAATAAAACGATGAACAAATCCATGCTTCTTTAATTTTATATTTGCTTTTGATTTTATTTTTCATCATCGGTAAACAATCCCAAAATAACTACACAGTGGACCCACCACAATTTCAGCGAAACGCCGGTGGCATTTTACTTTCAAGCCGGATAAGCAGGTCTTTCCATACACTGCTATAATTTGTACCTTTCACTTGTATTTGCTGTATGATCATCAGTGACTCCAGAATGACCTGCGTCCTCCTTCCAGCCCCTGCTGAACAGCTGCATGACGAAGCCGATGTCGCACAGGTGTTAGTCGTCTGAATATTACAGATCTTTAAAAACTTTTCCTTTGAGCTCACTCTGAAAACCAGGCCAGCATATTCTTGATCAAAGTCTCTGCATGTGCCTTTATTTTCCCCGTTTCACCTTATCATTGTGGCTGACAATGAAAAATTGTTAGTCAAATTCAGTGTGTGCAAAGTGAGCCGTTGAACATCTGGTTTCATTGATAGTCACCATATTACTTGGCCCAGTCTTCAGATTTTTCTGGCTTGACTCTCTGTACAACTCCTGTTCGGTATCTGTCCTGAATAAATGAGAGAAAATATAAAGATTTCGAATTTCCTGTTCAATAAAAAGGAACAAATACACTAATTCTCTGCATTCACAATCTAAAAACTGAAATACATAATGTAGTAATTTATATGAAGAATTTACAAGTACAAGTGCAATTTGTTTTGCATTACTCATCCTTAATTCATAGGAATTTCATGAGAGGAAATTGTATTCTTTTGGGTTTGGAAGTACTTTAAACAAAGACACTGGAATTAACGTGCACGCGTTCTCCTATGTGTAAACCTATTCTAGTACAGTCTAAAAATTATCTAAAAAATCACAATCAAAATATTTTTATTATCCAATAAGAAAATACATAATTAACATTATTTACTTTCACAGCAGAATGGCAGGTGTTCAAAAACCAATACATGAAAACTGAGACTCAAGCCTCCACCAGTGCATTTATGGTATATAAATGGGACGACATTAAGCTGGAAATCGGTTCCCAAAACGGGGCTAATATGGGTGCCATGTCTTTATTCAATGCATCATTTCAATGGGCATGTGTGCATTAAAAGACGTTTTCCCTTTATATCTCAATGTAAAACACATTAAAATAAATGTGACAGAGTGTGTGGCTGCAGGCTTATTTCTGCATTGACGTGGGGTTCAGTTGCATCTGTCAAGAGATGCTGCGGGCATTTGTGTAGCTATCAGAGATGCAAAGGCTGTCACTCTTGACCGTATGGCAACATGTGGAGTTCAGAGGTGCATATAAATTCCTGGGATCAATAAGCAGTATTTTTATAATTATCATGGATCTAATTGGAACACTTCTCACAAAGGCCACCAATGAAATGAAGGAAACAGACTGAAACGGAAAAAAGGATTATTTAATCCTTATGCCGCCCTCCTCATAGAAAAATCTATACTTGCAAATAACAGAATTAAAGCTAGTTGCTGACATTTCTGTGCACATATTTGCGAGTGTGTTGCCCTGCATGAATTTTCTGTGTACGTTTTGTCTTCTCAATCAATGTGTTTTATGTTTCTCTGCAATTAATCTTTCAGAAGATCATTTATTACCGCTCTGAAGTAAAACGATGCAGGATTAAGACAAATGTGTGGTAATAATTTAGGAGAGGTGAAGAGGAAAGCAGACATGACTGTAAAAGAAGCAGAGAGCTTGTACTACAGGAGAATTGTAATTGTCTGTTATTTATGACTTAGGTATTGGCTGCAATAAATAATTTCGCAATCTTTGGCTTCAAAAGCTTAAATTCCACTTGAGACGGGTTAATAAAACCAGATTTATTTAATATTTAATAAAACAAGCCAGCATCATTTCCTTATGTTTTTTGAAAGGATGTGGAAATGTTTCAGTTTTCCATAGAAGAGAGAAAAACTGTTCTGGTCTTCTGACTTTCAGAAAACTGGCTTCCTTACATTGAATTCTTAGTCATCACAAGTTTTAGCAACTGTGTGTCTAATGATGTTTAATTAGCATTAGTTAGGATGACCTTTGTTTTTAGTCTATTACTTATTGATTGCTTAATAATTTGGATTTTTTTCTTAAATAAAATAAGACCATTGTTTACAAAAAAACGCAGTGTCCCGTGATCCTTTGCTTCTGTATTTTGTCAGCTTAACAACATGTTAAAATCACGACATTTTATCTTTCCAGCAAGCAAGTTTAAAAAGCAGAAAGATCTGAGAAACCCTGCAGACACAGTGTACCCCCTGCTGAGCCCCGTTGTCCTGGGCTTTTTTTACAAATCAAGTCCCAGGCTGCACTTCCTGGGCCTTAAACAGGTTCCACTACAGCAGATTGTTACTCCACAGGAAGACTAAGCTTCAAAGGGCCTTCAGATACAGCATTCATAGAATGGGGGAGAACTGGGGACAGCCCTCAGACATTCCTTTATGCAGCAGCATCGGTCCAAGATACACATATAGAAACACACATGTTGCTGAATTTAGTGGAAATTGTAAAAGTGCTTTCCATCAACACATACCCAACAATGCAAAAAAAAAAAAATGATCATTTTTTTAAAACGTGGGTCCTGGGTTTTTTTCTAGCATTAAACACGTGCTTTTGCACAAATTGGTTCAAAGTTTAAAGTTTAATTTAAAAACTTCTCCTTTATTGATTGATCATCAAATACACAAGTTATGGGTTATAATTGGCAACTGTGAACATTTTTTTTTTTTTTAACATAAGTCATATATAGCATTATCGGGCGATATAATGGAATTTGCTAACAATACATTCATATCACAGACCCTATAATGATCTGAGCCACTCCTTCCTTAAGAAAAGCTTCAGAACATCTTTCTTGGAATGCTGAGGGATATTGGACCAGTCGTCAAATCTGTTTTTCATTCTGCACTCCAGAACTTTCAAAATTAAAGATAAGTTGAATGTCGTTTAGATTTGGTGACTGGGGAGGCTATAAAAGGCGTTTAGCTTCATTGTAACGTTCTAAAAAATCTCCCTTAAATTTAAATGATGCTGGTTAGCAGCATGTAGCGGTGTTGGCGACATCATACGCCATTATACGGATCCCCCCTGTCATGCACTGAAGGCATCCCTTGGTTTTCTGGGTTGTATTTTTCAGAATCCTAAATTTATTCAATTTAAGAACTCCAGGGCAGAAGTTAGCAATTTTTCCACAGCTCTAGAGATAAGGATTCAAATCCAGGCTCACATTTAATGCCTTCTCCATATGCCTACGGTAGCTCCATACATATACTCCTTGATATGGTCCATCCAGACAAAGGCAAATTTGGCTATTTAGCTAGTACCGTTTGACAAAGTGTAGTGTGATGATTGCAGGTGGTAAACCTGACCTTCCCAGTATCTATCCATACCCACTTACTCAATACAGCATCAGTACAGACCTGGAGTCTATCCCAGCAATCAGAGGTCACCGGGTGTCCTGGATGGGATGCTGGTCCTGTGCCGGGGACACACACCGCTATGGACGATTCATACTCACCTCTTCACTTAACCACATGTTTCCAAACTACAGAAGGAACCAAACTGCTCACCCCGGGGGTATGAGGCTACACTGCAATGCAATGAGCCGCCATGCCAGCCCACCTCCCCAACAATAATGTGAGATTTGATATTATTACGCGGCACGAGGGTCTCCCTGTGGATACAGCACCTCCATTAACACAGAGCTGCGTTTACAGGCCACAAGATGAAAAAAATAATTAAAAAAAATATACATTGAAAACAAATCCACATCGAAATATTCATTCGATGGTAAGGCCAGAGTTTTAACCCAGGCCTGATACTGGACATTCTTCTTTACACCAGGAAGTATTTATTAGTGAAGATAGTCACTAATTTGCCAGAAGAGTGTACCTTTTAGTGTCCGTACAAGATCTGTTTTATGAAAAACCTACAGGAAGAACACGTCATCACCAAGCTAGTTGACTACCGAGACATCCATCAGTATCATATAAAAAACGCACAATTGTTGCAATATGTGGCATGTAATATGGTGCTTAAATTTAATTATAGATAGATATAGATGTACGGTAGATATACAATTAGCTTCTGCATACTGGACATGGGCCCATGCACCTGTGGTGGCTGCAGCTATACTGTATGTCATGGTATGTTATAACCAACACACCAGAACATACCAGATTCTCCAACTGCACCAAGTCCACCTTGCTCCTTGTGAGAAACTTTAGCCCAGAAATGGTGCAATCCAGAGAAGGTTCCTTTATTCCCACGGGTTCCTTTTGAGTTTAGTGGTGATTTCACTCGCACTCACACGGTCTGGGTCATTGTGCGTGCAGGCCACTCCCAAATGAGCTCATGCCAACTTCTTCAGTTCGCTCTCCATGACGCAGCTGTTAGTCTCATTCTTGCCAGATTCATATGCCATATCTCTCCAGCTTGGGCTGCTTCTCACCTACAATTAGCCCATCAGCTTAGGCACAGTAGTACACACTCAATACACAATATCAGGTTACATTCTTCAGCCTTCTTGAAAAAAATACCTTCATTAAACATGGGGTCCACACCTCTGTAACCACAGTTCTGGATACAGAACTATTCTAACACATACTTGCCATTATCCCTCCCCCTATTCTTTGGAAAATTGTTCGGAGGGCAGGTGGAGAAAACTTGCCATGGAGTGTTTTTGTTTTTCCCCATTGGCTTATTAATCCAAAACGTATCCAATTTTCCATCCCTGTCCCTAAACTGTCAGCCCTCCGGCACATGCTTAGCAAGTATGCAACTGAGAAGACCGCAAAAAGCAAATGGACCAGTTGAAATATTTTGTTTCATGTTTAATGGTAAAGACCCATTAAACCACCTGTGGTTAGTGAAAGCGATTTCACAGCCTATTCATCAATTTTTTATACCCGCTTGTCCTGTGCAGGTTCACAGGGAGCACATCCCGGAAGCTACAGGCACAAGGCAGGGAATAAACCAGGGTGGGGTGCCAACCCATCGCAGGGCACACACACACGCACACACACACACACACACACACACACACACACACACACACTTATATTTACACCTACAGTATGGACAATTTTTTGGACCGTGGGGAGAAACCAGAAAACCCAAAGGAAACCACACGACGACACAGGGAGAACACGCAGATTCCTCACACATACAGTCAGGGTGGTGATTTTACAATGTGAACTTAAATTTATTCAGCTTGTGATGGTTTCCTGTCACATGAGCGCTGGTTTCTGCTCGGCTGCCCAGGTATGTACCTGACCGGCATTGCCCCCACCAGAACTTTCTGCTTTCCTGTATGGCTCTGTCATCCCACAAGGCTACTCGCCCAGTTGACAGCTCTACCATCTGCATTGATCCCCATTTCCATTAGCAGGGTAACGAAGAGGGACAAGCGAATGGCCAGGGTTAACAACTTAATTCAATCCCTGGGATTGCTTCCAAGAAGGGATGGTGAGGCCGAGATGAGGGAGCGTAGAGTGTTTATGAAACCGGACAGGAAGCACTGCGATTGGGTCTCTGCTTTACGCGAAGGCAGGACTTAAAGTGTACTTTGTGTCTGAAAATCCACGGGGCTCTTTTTCTCTGTTCCTGCACTGGTACTGAAAAGCATTGCAGATATTTGCGATCACTTTAGTGAATCCAGAGATGTTTTGATTGTAATAGTCAGACCAGTTGTAAGAGAACGAGAATTGTGATTGTTCGGTTTTCTGTTTGGGTTTTCACATGCATTCAAAACAATCCTACAATGACTTTTATTTTGTTAGCATCAACACATTTGTGCTGCCTCAAGTCTATAATAAAAATATACACAGAGAAACTATACCTACATTCATATCTCAATATTCCCTGATAATAGATTTAATAAAAACCTTAAAAACTGTGCCGGCCAGAGTGAACAGGTTTACCGTGTCGTAACTTTTTCCTCATGGAGAAACAGGAGGCCAAAAAACTCTGCATGCAGCAGCCAAACTGCTGTCACGAAGCACCAAGGCAATTACAAAAGCAGCACTGCAAAAAACAAAACAAGACAAAAAACAAAATACAAATTTTCCACATATGACAGCAGAAGCTGCAGTGTTAAGGTAAGTTAAGAACACATTAATTCGAGGTGAGAAAAGATGCGTATTTGATGACTTCAATCAAATCTTTTGCTAAGTATCTTTATGGATATGGAAAATGCATATTAACTGAGCAGTATCATTAACAAACAACCTTCATATTACAAGCCTCACAACAAGTAATGCGATTCCCTCCTGCACGCATGAGAGCGACTCCTTCATCTGCCGCGATGTACTGCTTCCATGCTATGTGCAATCAACATGCAAATGAGGGCCCAGCACACAGCGGTACGGAGGGATGATTTGGGCCTCATCCAGCCACTCACTGGGAGCTCACTGAGCGGCTTGTGGTGGGGGGGGGGGGTTCCGAATGCATTACAGTGACAGTGAGTAAGAGCTATCACAAATTTACGTTAGCCCAGAAGTCACGTTAGCCCGGGGAGTCACCATATCTGGTCAAAGACGATCTTGTTTGCTATGGCCTATCTGTCAGACAGGCATGATGGCAGATCCGCATGCAGCAGTTGGGCATAAGAGAAGAAGATGGATGATGGAACCCGAACGGGTTAACTCCAGAATGGCCCCCAACTCCAACAAGCCCCACCCCCAAACTCCTCTACCTAAATTGATAAGCAGTGGTACATCAGTTTGAAATGAACTGGCTTGTTCACCAGGGCTTGGAGACGGCAGAACTCAATCAGTGCTGGGTCACATGGTTCAAAGCGGCAATTCAGCACCGCCAGAGCGATGAAAAATGCGAGGTGACAGTTCATTTTGCCAGTGACAGTTTGTCGGTCTCGCTCACTGGCTTCCCAGTCAATTCCACCGACGCGGTGAAGGTTGAGTCCCCCCTCCTCTTCCCCACTTTGTATTCCAAACAGCGGGATGGGGAGACAGCAACAAACGCCTGAAGGGGAGCCAAAGCAGTCAACAATCCCCATCTCTCCTACCAGTACCACCTTTCTATAATAATTAATACCACTGTCTATTCATATGTGCCTCTTTTGCAATCTCTAGGGTCGGTCTCCAGTGTCTGGTTTCCTGGTGCTCACAGAAGGAATCAGCTGTGCTTGGGAAGATGTCATGGAGGAGGACATTCTGTCAACACTGGGGGGGGGGGGGGCACAATGCCACGACTAAACTTCATGTTCAAATGAGCCGGTCTCTAGTGGCCTAGGTGTGAATATGCTGTGGCAAATACAGTACAATGCTCCAGACATTCTTGCATTACATTCGTTGATAAATAGAATGTCTCGTGAATTTAACACATGTTGAGCCGTGTAGCATCAAAAATGATTATTGATTATTTATTGATTTTTGTTGTGTTACACTGGAATTGCAGTAGCACGTTGATAGTCGTACTATTCATAGATCCTGCTATACAGCTTGTATAGATCACTGCAAAAAAGTCATTTGTATTAAACCAACACAACACAAAACTTATATTTGCTTCTGTCCCATATGGCATCCCCAGATAACTGCGAGACACTTACTGTATGCAAATCCCTTACTCAGAACTTTAATATCGCCTTTCTGTCTTCTTTTTCCGAGAATCATTAGGTCTTAGTATGATGATTCCATGAAAAATACTGACCTTACAAGTGGTCAAATCCTCAAGACATTCATTAGGAAGGAGAGATTTCAGGTTCTCAGAATGAAACATTACAATATGTGAAGTGGATTTGTGCTGAGATGCTCAGATAGTGGTGCACGTTGCCTGCAACCCTGAGAAAGTTCCGTTTTTTTGTGTTACTGTGGCCAGCCAAGAAAAAATGTTCTAGCTCTCTTGCAATTAATTACTCAAGTGTACAGCTTTTTACTCAAATACATGCAGACAGCTGTAGCCCTTTTAGAAGTATATCACATTACATCGTCAAGCACAATGATACGAATTAGCTTCTCTGGTGGTTATCTAGCATGTATGTGACATCAGGGGCTGTATACTAGGGACTTGTTATTTAGTTTACATCTTCACACAGAGGGAAAAGCTTATACTGAGGAAAGAAAACAAAGATTATGCAAAGGCACCTATATTTTTATCTGATTTTCTTTGTGTTTTCTGTCTATTCATCCCTTTCTTATGCCCACTTGTCCTATGCGGGGTCATGGTGGTCCGGAGGCTATGGGGCCAAGCTGGGCACATGCACATGCACATGCAAACCTATGTGGCGACTGCAATTCACCTCAGCATGATTTGGGACTGGGGAGGGAATCTGGAGACCCCAGGGGGACGTGTAGGGAAAATGCCGCACATATGGAGCCGGGACAGAGACTCAGACCCAGTTTTTAGCACTGCGAGACATTTACAAATATAATATCACACTGAGTTTTCAAATGTGTAGGACGGTCCTGATACTTGGAAAATGTTTGATGGCTTCCATAAAACTCAGCATACTTTTAGAACGTTAGGCATGTATTATAAGGAGATGTGTTATAATGAGCTGAAATCTGCCCCATATTCATTACACTCACTGCCTTTTCTAATTCCATGAGAACGTACAGAGTAAGCCTTCCCTGCTGCATTCTGGGTACATTTTAAGGACATTCACCTTAGACAGGCAGTGCAGTGATGCTGTCAACATTCCAGCAGTAACCATTTTGCAGTGTTCTGGGCGTAAGTCTAGCAGCCTGGTGAATTTCCAGATACCATCTGTTGAACAAATAGATCAGAGCAGTCATACATGACACGTAAAATCCTGCTCTGCTACTGAGATATAGTCATTACCAAAATACACCAATCTTCTCAATATCTGAAATCACATTGGATTTTTGTTAATTGTGCAAAATGCTCCATGTAGCGAGAATGCTGCGTTGCGGACACATAACTGCAGGCACGTGTTTGGAGCCTGAGATCTACATGGCATGGTGTATAAAATAAAAGGCAGTGCCAGCTGCCAGGGCTGCCAGCTTAGCCCTCATGCCTCCCCTTCTGCGCCATCTGTGGTCTTATTATTTTTGCCTGTTATTTGGACCTGCCCCCCCCCCCCCCCCCAATTTAAGCAGGATGGCCCCCCACTGTAATCAGAAAGATGACATCAGTTTAATTTTGCCAGCAGAGCTGTCCATCGCTCAGATGCCTGGCCACATCTTACCCCTAACCCTAACCCAAACCCTAACCCTAACCCTAACCCTTCTGCTCGATTCTCAGCTCACATTCAGCTCTGCCAGTTTGCTACATTCAAAAATGAAAGTTTTTCCCTCATCTTTCCTACAGTTCGTGGCAGCATATAAAAACATTTGCTAGGGGAAACTGCATCTCTCATATATGTATATCTCTGCTGCCTCACTTTATTATTAACAGCATAAGTCGCCGGTTCTCTGACTGCGAGCCTCTGTGTTCCGGTTCTTTGCGTTGTGCTACAGCCCAATTCCGTTGTTCTCCTCCATGACTGACTCTGTGTAGAATAAAAACGCTTCGTTGTCTCTGTCCCCCGTCTCTTCCTGGTATTTTCGCGTTGTTCCATCAAAAAAAATTAGATTCTTTCTCTTTACTTCTTTCACTATTTCTCTCTGTTTTTGGGAGCAATTCCAATCTTTTCACAAGTCTCATTTCACTCCGTTCGCTCACCCCATCTTTCTCTCCATGACACACAGACACACATGTAGGTGAGAGCAAGCGTGGCAGCGAAGGGCGGCCACCTGCAGCGGCGGCCATGGAGCCGGGGGTTAAGGGCCCCGCTCAAGGGCCACAGATGTGACTAATCTGCCCAGGCCCAATCACAGACACAGAGTTGTAGCCTGCTGTGCCACACGCTGCACACTCATAAGAACTAGTACACATTACTTTAAGTAAAGGGAACATTTGGGTCAGGAACCGTGGGTTGAGAATCGCTGATTTACAGCCAAAGAAAATAATCTCCCTTGTTGCATGGGTGTGTCAGTGCATTTCTCCCTGTATATTTAAACAGTTTGGTCTGGTAAAGAAAAAAAAAGAACCGACATCTGCAGATGAAACACTGGGAACTGGAGATTTAATATGTGTATTTTCGTTTGCAGAACATCGCAGGGCACATTATCTACATGAATCTGACATTCATGCGTGCCATTACCAGCGATTGTGATGTGGGGCTCTGTGCTGTCTGACAGACACCCTTTTAGGCCTTCTCTGGAGCAGCCATCTGAAGAGCACTTCTTATTCCTGTTTGTGACCGCTGTCCCTGTCAAGAGATGACAACATTCGAGAGGACGGCCCCTTCCAATTGGCAAGCAGCGTCTGCCAGAGATAGAACTGCTGTGGGGGTTGCCATGACAACCCCTGTAACGTTTTAGGAGTACAATTCCAGCCTCTCTCCCCCATCTCTTCCTGGTGTTCTTGTTTTCATCCACGGGCAAATTTGACCCTCTATCGTCTTTGCTTTGCTTCTTTTATCATTTTTCTCTCTATTTTTGGGAGTAATCCCCTTCATTTCGCGCGTATTTTTCAGCTAAACCGGTAAACTGAAAACCGTGTGCTTGTCTTTTGCCTTCCTACCCTGTGAAATTGCTGGAATGTGGGTCAAAGAGCAGAATATCAAGCATTAGCCTTTTTACTGAGATTCTGATAAGACTCAGGAACCTACGGATTGGGGCGCGTCGGTGTGTCACAGTTATCTCTTGACTCAGTAATGCTTGTGGTCTCCGTGATTGGCGAATCCCTTAACTGCTACTGCCAATCCTGACCAGAAAGGTTATCAATCTGTATCAGGCATCAGCGAAAAGAACAACCTATTACCATCCCCGTGACCATGATGTTGATCAGACAGAGCGATTTGTCCATATCTTTTGATTCCGTCATGCAGAGTGAATAAGCAAAACGTGTCCTATGTTCCAGTTTCATTCAAAGTAGCAAAGCTCCGCTGATCTGTTTGTGAACATTTGGGTAGTTTATGGATATTAATTATTTATGGGTACATGTTTAACGTAAGTGTCCTGAGACCAGTAAACATGGTCAACGATTTGCTATTGTCACAGAGTTTAAGGATTGCATATACATCATTCAATCAGTTCTGTTTCTGGACCTGAATGTGTACTGCGCTACTAAAATAACACGTTTGTGACGACAGGGATAGCAATGGATTTTAACACAACGTTGACATATTTGCTGTTTGGTTTGGATTTTACCCTTGGTGCCATTCCAGCATTCTTTGGGACACTCTCCCAGGGTTCATAGGAATTAGGTCAGTCCTAACCAAAGACATAAAAATATGCACATATCCCTATAGGGGCTGTAATGAGTTGGAGCATGAGTTTACATGCTAGGCGACAACCACACATCTGCCTGCCAAGTGTCTTCCAGCCATATTTTTGGGGGGAGGGAAGGGGGCAGTAAAATATGGCTAAAGTTAAATAGTAAGGCTTCAATGTACAGAAGATGGCATTTTACAGGCAGTTGTTTTTTTGTCTGAATTTAAAAACAGTGGAACGGAATTGCAAATGAATTGCGAATAGGTTTTGCTGTGGCTCTCTGCTGTAAATATCACTTGATCTTTAAAACTAATCTGCCTGTACTCTGAAGGCCACTGAAGCTGCAGCCAAACTGCTGGATTGGTCTTGTTTTTGTACTGTGTTCTTACAGAAATGACTTCTTTGTTTCCAGTCTTTGTCTTCTGTCTTTCTTTTGTCATCTTCTATCTACCTATGAGTGTCATAACCCTAACTTTTGATGTCTTGTTTTTCTCAGTCTCTCTCTTTCTTTCTCTCTCTCTAGCACACAAACTCCAGTACAAAGATATGCTCTCGTTTGAGGTTGGGGTGGAGACACTTGGATAATCCAACACAAATGTTATTTGGTTTATTCTCCTTAACGTTAACCATGCAATCACAGGCATGCTCTCATCATGTACTTGCAGGTACCACTAAATGTTCAGTCCGGTAATAAATGGAGAATTTAAAGAAATTATAGTCAGTGGAGCAAAATCCAGGCCTTGAACTAAGAGGAGGCGAGTGACTGAGTCGAACTGCATTATGTTATGCAAAAATGGGCCGTAGAGGTGAACGTTAAAGCATAATACAACATCAGAAAATGACTACATTCACAGTCCTCCTCTGGCCTCCTCCTAACCTCTACGCATCCTGCTGTAGAGTTCATTCTAGCCCAGCCTTTTCTGAATGACCTTAGTTCCCAGTCAGGGAACAGCGGTATGTGTGTTATGTGTGTGTGCGTGGGGTGGGGGTGGGGGGTTGTGTAATCTACATGAAATCAGAGTTAAACAGTGCCCCTCCCCAGCAGATAATGCAAATCAAAAGAAATGCAGAGATAAGAGAAACTGCACCACTAGGGAAGAAAAGACGGGGGGAGTGAATTGTAAAGTGCTCTCTGGGGGAGATGGGAGGCTGCGGGGCTGGAGGGGCTTAGCAGGTTCCACTGAGCGGCCAAGGCTGCGTTTGATACTGGGCCTTTGTTGCTCTTTGGTGTGTGCATTGTTGGGTGGTGTAATCCCTGGCGGATTACACAAGGCTGCTGTCTTTCATATGGGTGCCCTGGCGGGTGGGCTGAGGCCCTCGGCTCCCCATTCTGTAGATCCTCACCTGGACATTGCCAGAGGCACAGGTGAGACAAAGGTCAGAGAGCCAACTTCTTTCTTACTTCAGATCTTCAACACTCTTTTGAGGAAGGCATTTAGCCAAACGTGGCTTTGCCTGCCGTTTCGTAAATGATACACAGTCAAGCTAAACAAAACACAGAACTTGTTTTACTTCGAGTCATTAATAAGTAACACATAATCATCCAGCAACTTCCATAACTGCTTAGACAGTGCAGGGGTGCACCGCGCCGGGGATCTTGGGATAGTCTCCGGATGCCCAGCCACATTTTTTGGACTGTAGGAGGACACCTGCATAAACACAGTGAAAAGCTTGCAGACCCAGAGCTGTGGGTGAGACCAAAGCCACCACTCAGGAGATCCAAGGCCACAGTGCTACCTACTGAGCCACTATGCCACCCATTTGGAATGCGCTTCTTGTTAAAATTATATTTGTTGTGTTTACATCTCTTTTTACTTTTTTTTTTAACACCCTTTTTTACTTTGCATGTCAGCCCAAGGTCCATGAAGGGACGTGACACGTTTCTGTCAGCCGACGGCCACGGGATTTACGACGCCGCAGGGTGAATGCGAGTCCCACAGTGCGAGTCTCTACAAGGCCAGCCAAGACAACCAAGCAAACTTCAATCTTGCCCCCTTCCATCAGAGAAATGTCAGCAAGTGAGTTGTATCCGCTTTTTCTCTATTTTATCAATTGGATTGTTTTTTGGTGACTTTTAACTGATTACGAGCATTCCTTCCTGCTCTGCTTTTTCCTTCCAAGCGTAAATATTTACTTCTCGCTCACCCCTCCTGCCCACAAACGAATCCGCATTGTTTCCCTCGCTTCCTAGGTGCTCGTCTATGAAGTTATTGTTTCCCCCTGTGTTGCTGTGCAGGTGTGGACCTCCACCTTGCACGTCCTTGAAAAGCAAGAAACAAACCTTGCATTTCCTGTCTGGCTTGGCAAACACACAAGGAATGTGCCAAGCTGGACCGCCGACGCTCCCAGACCCCCCCTCGCTATCTTCCTTCTGTTTCCCTCAGCAGTAGGCAGTAGGGCTTGCTGGTGATTGGTATGACTTGCCCCCCCCCCTCCCTCTCAAATAGCCTCGATGGAGATATGTATAGGGAAATTAGAGCTCCACCCTTCACCTCCTGTTATAGTGCCTGTGGGAGAAAGGGGGGCTGTTGTGAAAACAGAACTGGGGTCTCCCCCCACCCCCCCACCACAGGTCCTGTGTTGAATCTTGTCCCTGTGATTGTGATGGCAATCAGGCTCCAGTGGAGAAGAAACAGTTGAGAGAGGGGAGATCAAGAGAATGTTGCTCCTGACTGTATTGGCATGCATAGATCAGACACGTCACAAACACTGTGGATTCCTGACTGGCCGCTCACTTTGCGTTTCCTGCCTCTGTGCCCCTTCCCCCTCTGGGGGGGACTTCCCTAAACTAAACTCTGCATTGCTGACCGACTGAAATATTCCATAGTTGATTTATCGGGTCGGCACAATGACCCAATATTTTGAAACTGTACATATATCATTAGCATCAACCAATATTTAACTGCTGTAATGGACAGTAGAAATGCCTGCTTTTTTCTTTTGCTGTGGAAGTAAAGAAAAGGTAAAGGTGTCATACTCTGCTGGGAAGTTGTGACATATCTGTACAGAAAAATCTGAAATGTCTTGAAACTTATTGGTATTCTATAAAAATTCATTTTTGAACACCAAGCTATTACCCAGCAATTCCAACAAGAATCATTAGAATACACAAGGCGATGCGCATACAAGTGTTGTGCACAAAATGGAAACAGTTTATTTATGTAGTCTGCCTACAGTGGATAAACAGAGTATTGGTAACATTTCAACAACTTACTAGTTGAGATTCAACAAGTAATATAATATCAGTTTAGTGAGTAGTCAAATTCAATTAAACTATTCAAAGAATATGTAGGTATGTTCATGAATCATTACATATACTCTATATACTCTATATCCTGTTGAACATCTACAGACACAGTGAAACAGCTGAATTGCTGAATATCAACTTTGTCGTTGAAATGCTACAAATACTCTGAAGACGAATAATCCAAGTCAAGTGTCACCCACCAAATTAAAAAATGAAATGAATGAATCCTGACCTGCAGTGACCCTGCAGTGACCTCATACTGTTGACACTCTTGATTCTGAGATATTTCTCGTTATAATTATAACTGCCAAACTCCTTATTCTGACTTTTAGAAATAGAGGATTTCAATGATGATTTGAATATCAGCATTCACAAATAAGGAAAGTTAAAAAATCTCAACAAATGAGACTGTATGTATACTGACTTGTTATACTTACTTGACTGGATAAAAAAAAGAAAAAATACAATGAAAAACATTTTAACGATTTTAGTTACCCTTGAATCAGTTACACGAATGAACAACGCAACAATTTGTACTTTAATGCAAGCTATTGCCTTGCTGGAAAAAAATCAAAAACAAACAAACAAAAAATCACAGCGCCTTACCAGGAATAGGCTATTACTGCTGTAATGGGTTAAGAATGACTTACCTGACTGTCTCAGCGGGAACATTATTTTGAGTACATGCTAGCACATTATGGCTTTTATTTCCATTGCACTGAGGGACTGATAAAATGTTATTTTATCATATATGCCTCCCATTAATTCTTATTGTCTGTAATAATACTAAATAAATTATTTGTATATCTAAGATTTTAAGACTACCTCTCTTTCTAAATATTTTGTATACGGCTTTGCTTTAGGAGACTATGGGAAGACATGGTGATTCCAAAATCAAGACATATTAAGTTAAAAATGAAAAATACATTCCTAATTAACGCATCATAACATGATATGATGTTTATTTCATTGAATGACGCGAATACGAGTAAGTTGACCATCTAGGTTCTATACGACCATGCCCATTATGCTGACAATATTAGCCGAATTTCACAGGATTTCCAGGGCTGAAATAAACATTCTTAAACTACTTTACACTACTTTACACGAGACATTAATTATATTGTACAATCGTATACTTTTTAGGTTCTGAACTAAATAGAAAAATAAACCATTCCGCATTAAACACAGAATCAATAGTTTTAACGTCGTGTTCCCTTTAAATCCGTTAAAGGCAGAGAACGTATTTCATTCAGTCTATGTAAAATTAAAAGCCGCAGATCGCGGACAGCGACGATTGCCCCCTAGTGGTAGATTTTTTCATATTTTAAAAGCCAAAGTTCCAACCTTGCAAAATTTCGGGACCGAAAGCGATTTTAACCCCAAGCTCATGGAGGAACAAGGACATGGATGCATTGTTATTGAGTGAGGTAACCTTGACGCCATTGCACTTTTATTGCAGTTGAATTTAGAAATTAGGACTGAAAACTATTGAGATTGAAAAGTAAAAATTTCTAAGTTTTGCCTGTATCCCATATCCGGTATAACAGATCAATTCAAGTTAGACACAGTAAAATGTAAAATTTATCATTAATGTGAGCAAAATACAAAAATAATAATAATAATTTGAACATTTGTTAGATATTAATTCTGCATTGAGCCCACTTCTGGCTTAAATAACTCTGTATCTTTGTGCTTACTGTCAGAAAGACGGTTATGGTTACGATAGGCTTTGCCATTCCTGCCTTATCAGCCTGTTTACAGCCTCTGCAGCTCAGGTTTTATCACTCCTGGGGCTCCTCTGCCTTCTTATAATGAAGATATGATATCTGGCCTGTATCAGCAGCTCCTTTTCACAGGCTTCCCATCACCGCCTTCTGTTTTGAAGGCCTGAAGCCCTCTGAGTCCAAGGTGTAGATCTAGTCTCTTTGCAGCAGATGAAAGTCAAAGGCTATCAGTCCGCCCTTGAAGCAGACCCGCAAGCCGCACATGCATGCACACACTCATGCATGCACACGCTCATGCATGCACACACGCATGCATGCACACGCGCATGCATGCACATGCGCATGCATGCACACACACACACACATTCATGCACACACGCATGCATGCACACACGCATGCATGCACGCACACACACATTCATGCACACACTCATGCATGCACACACTCATGCATTCACACACTAAGTACCATCGCAACCTCCCTCTGTCGGGTGACACTTAATTACAGTGTTTCTTTTCAAGAAAACTGATGATCAAAATGGAACTGAGGGAAAATAACTTACAACAGAGATATGTTTTTTTTTCCATATTACTGGGTGAGACAATATTGCTACTTCCAAAATGTTACTACTGTGAGATTTTGTGCAACCCCCATGAGCTGGATTATTTGTAAGATTAAAAAAAAAAAAGTTTGTCTCTATTTAAGACATGTCTGTCTCCCTAGTGAATTTTAATATTTTTTCATGGCAGATTTCATACTGAGTTAAAACAAGCAAACAAACAGACTGATAGAAAGATGCATGAATTAATCATTTGATTGGTTAATAATAAAAAAAACGCCCAAAATCCAGCAAAGCTCTATTGCCCTGTGTAGCTAAGGACCACAAAAACTAAAAGTGGTGACTGCGAGGGGT
>JAODKE010000101.1:28176900-28188691 GCA_026779605.1 Mormyrus hasselquistii | reverse complement strand
TGCGTGTTGTATCTGCAGGAAAATAGAAAAAACAAAAAAGGGGGGGGGGGTGGGGGGGGGGGGGGGGGTGGCGACCCAGCAAGGGGGTCGGGGGGGGGGGGGGCACACGTATCTGCATACTTTCTCTCCTTTTCCACCCTGATGTTTGTTGGCCTAGCATGTATGTATTTTATATCCATCAATGACTAACCACCTAATCAGTACAGGAACTCAGTGAAACTGGTGCACAAATCCACATACGCTTACCGACTATGACCAAATCACAGGTGCAGTTGGCCTAACCTGAACCCGGAAGCTATATGTTTGATTGTTTACTCCCCTCCACCAATAAATATGCCCTAATTCCTGACTATACCCGCATGTGCGTAGCACTCCACTGACTTGTCTGTCCTTTTGGTTTGGTTTGGTTTGATTTGATATTTCTATTTAGAGTTCTGCCAAGTCTTTTTATTCAATCCATCTTCACTTCCTCCCTCAAATAAAGCCGCTGTTCCTTTGTTCCATCCTCATGTTATTTAGCTCTGTTTATCTTCCCGCAATCTAAAAGGGGTTATGTTTCTATAACAAAGCATTACAGCACATAATATTGCATTATAGTGTACCATATATGTATTGCATTATAACACATTTTAGAACACTTTATATGTTATGTATAATCTTTGACAACTAGAGTAGCATTGTCCATTGAATTGGATATAATAAACAGTTAGAATCTTCAAATGATTATATGTTGCCTATCAACATATAATTTGACGGGAATTATTTAAACACAACTGAAATAGTACTCAGTCTTCATTTTAACATGATCACCATACTTTAGTTATATCTAGTGTAAGGGAAACCACTTAAAATAGTGGTACTGGTGCAAGTGGTAATTTTTCAATTTTCACGAAATCTAGGCAACAAGTGACTGGATATTATCCATAATCTGCTGCAAAAGTTAACCTTCACGAGACACCTGCAGAAAAGAATGCAAATGAAGAGGAAATATAAGAGAGGCAAAGTCAACCACTCACTTAAACATCCTCATCCCTGTCAGCAAAATACTGTTTGCTTAACCTGAGGAGTGATAATCTTGTTGACATATTGATATGTGGGAGAAGATAATCTATTACTAAACGTCTCTTATCAAAAGTGGAGTTATTAAGGTGTTCTGATTTGCTACCACCATTTGTGTTGACTTTAGTAATAGTTCAATGGATCTATATTTAAATACCTCTAATATATTTACTTAGCATTTTATTAGAAAACTACAAACAAAAAAAAAAGCATTAAGGTCAGAAACTGGACACTGGGTCCCCGTAATATTTTTCATTGCAACAAATCACAACGTTGAATGCTGGATTTTCGGAGCAACAATAAGAAATGTTCTGCTGGCTGGTAATTTGCATAATTCATATTATTGGCCATCATCATGCAAGGCACCTCCTACACTCTATTCCAGAACACTTACATTTTATATCGCTTTACAAAGATTTGAATGGGGATTTTGAAACAGCTGAGGTGCTGCTGACTGTCCGTGTGAGTCTGGGATATGAATCCCCTCCCAGGGGCTCAACTAGACATCCATTCATACATAACTCCTCTCTTTAATGGCCCTAGATGGAACTCACACCATAAGCTGGAGAATGACCCTCCCCCATTAGCAGACCTTAGAGGCCATCAAGCCTCATCCGCACGCATTGTGTTGAGAAATTCAAATTGGTTTATGCACTGGGAGAGTTCCTGGGTTTGCAGTGAGGCCTGGGTTTGCGCTACAGGACCAACTGGATAATTTTTAGTTGAAAAGGAAAGGTCACTGGACTGAGACACAGAGGTAAGAGATGTAATGGTGCAAAAGCGAAGGCATTCCTCTCAGTATCCCAAAAGGCGCTTAGGCCTGTCATGACACTGCATTAAGAACGCCCTCTGTGGAGAAGAGCTGAATAACTAGTTACTCCACAGGCGTCTCCCACCACATGTTTTATCTCAAAGGATCCTCACAAGGCTGACTGCTAATCTGATTTTTTAGTAAATAGATTTAGGTTTTTTTGAATTTAAGAGGAACAGGAACACATTCTTATTCTCAAACTATTGCGCAAACTATTGTTAAAAGTGACGATGATTTGAATATGTGAGTAAAATAATATAATAAAAAGTTGTTAGAATATCAGCATATTAGTGCTAGAACATTATATTATTATTATTTGTGTATGATATTATTGAGTATTAAATTGTTTCGTTGGTTGTGAGAGTAGTACCGTAATTTTAAGGTGTTCATATTAAATTATCCTGAATGCGTGCTAAATGGACGTTAACCAGCACATTTTATTTAGCAGCGAGCAGTTTATTTAGGGTGAAGTAAGACATAATAAACATTAAAAGCATTAAAAATATCACTTTACTTACTTGCTCACCTGATGTCGCGAAATGTCAGTTTGACTGTGAGATGCGGCAATGCTTTCGCTTTCGTTATTGCTGAGCAGGTGCTCATGCCCAGTTGTACTCGAACGGTCTCTGTCTGACTTTTACGACGTTGGCAGTATTAGGTACAAAACGGCATCTTTATAGACCCTTAGTACTGTAGCTAATAATCCTTCAATTAAATATAGTTGGATTAGTAACTCCGTTTTTAGCGACTGACAAAAAAGAAACAATGGGAACTTTTTTTGAGGACAGCAAAAGGCTTTTGGACGGTAATTTAACGTATCTTGATTGCATCTAACTAAACAAGCTAGCTGTATTAATATTTTGAGCTCTAGTCGTGTTATTCTGTGGCAATTAAACAGCATGTTTCGTAAATTATGGAAATCAACTGTCACGCTCAAAAGGGATTACTCTTAAACAAACTGCCTCATTTCTGATAATTGTGAAAGTTTTGTGTAGCTTGAACTTGTAGGCCTATGATTCTGTTCTGAAAGATACATATAATATGCTTTAAAGTCGGAATATCTATTCATTCGCTGATTTATTTGTGTACATTTATACCCATAAGGAACGAAGTACACTGGATACCTTAAGAATTTTTTTAGATGGGGTGGATTTGTGGTCTGTTAGGTGTAGCGTGCTGTGCCGGGGCACGCATGCCTTTAGATTATACATTTTAATAATTTTGAATATTTTATTTCCTGGATCAACTGCAGTAGTTTTGAAACGTAGAACGCCATTGTTTAGGGTTGCTAAAACTGTTTATTTTGCATCATTGTGTGTTATATAAAATGGAATTTGTTGTGTAGAGGTTATATGGAGAATATTTTTTAATTGCAAGAGAATCTGCTTTAACACAACACTTTCGTCTGTCTAGTGTGAAATGTCGCCAACATTTGCATTGTCTGGAGAAACATACTGTTCTTCCGCAATAATTTACATGGTTACAGATATTTTCTAATTTCGGAATGACAGTAAGGATGCTGTGAATAGTACTGCTGACTTTTTTTATTTGTAAAAAGAAGTTTACAGGATTAACCAGAGCATAACGGTTAATTGAGACAAATTCAAGTCAAACATATATCACAGGTTTCTGCCATTGTTTGTGTAGCTTACTGTAGGTTTACTGCAGATACTCTAGTCCAAGGGAGTACAATTGCATATCCCCTGTGAGGGAGTGGCATATCTTCCCTCATGCCTTGCCTTGCACCCTATGCTGCCTGGGATAGGCGCAACCGGGTGACGTTACTGGAAAGATGTTTGGATGATGGATGGATTTAAAGATCGTTTCAATGGTTTTACTTAAACATCATCCCCAGATAAGAATACAACTGTCAGCTGACAATTTCAGTAACCAGGGGTAGTCCATCCATCCATCCATCCATCCATTTTCCATACCCGCTTGTTATGAGTTGCCGCAGTTCGGAGCCTATTCTGGAAGCTACAGTATGGGCGTATGGCAGGGAATAACCCAGGATGGGGCTCCAACCCATTGCAGGGCACACTCACACACACACCATCCATACCTGCAAATAATATGGCAACTCCAACTCATCTCAGCATGTTTTTGGACATGGGGGTGGGGGGAGATACTCATCACTGCTAACCACTGGGCCCCTGTGCTCCCTTCCAGAGGTGGTGCAGTTGACAAATGCAATTAATGCACATCTATCAGAATATTTAATCAGCTTAATCATAATCTGTTCCTTTTTAAATGGTCAGTTTATAATGTTAACTAGGCATTTTAGATACTGGGATGAGAAAGAGAGCAAATGAATGCAATCAGTCAGACTGTAGCTTTAAATTTAAACCCACCGACTGACATTGTTTAGTCAAGAAAGCATGTTCCTGCTGTTGCAATTTAATTTAAGAAACTATTAATGAAATACAATAAACACATTGTTATATGTAACAGTAAGTAATGTTGTATGCAGTGATTTGTAAAGAAATAGTTTATAGATCACATGAAATGTTGCTTGTTCGCTCAAAATGGTGGTCGTTAGTGTATACTTTGGACTGGCCAGGCTGCCATACTTATGAAGCCTTTGGGGAAGTCATATGGTTTCATGCTTGTTTTCTTAAGTGAAGTGAAAAATTGTCACTGTTGACGCACAGTGTACAATGAAACGTGTCCTTTGCATTTAACCCATACAGTATGTGACATAGTGGAATGCTGTTAATGTCCTGGAGCCGCACTCAGCTGAAAGTACCTCAGTGGTACCTTGCTGGTTGGGGATTCAAACCAGCTTTTCGATCACAAGCATACTTCCCTAACCATCAGGCCTCCAGTGTCCAAGTCTTATAGACCAGATGTGTTCCCAGTTCACACTGGAACCGTAACGCGCATACTGTAGACTGGGTGGCCCATCTGGATTTTATAAAAAGGAAAATCTCAAAGCAGCTAAACTGCATCAGTGGTTTTAGAGTGTTAAACGTTACCTGAGCTGTCGTTTTCCCCATAACATTATGCCTCGGGATATTCAGATGTTCCCCTCTCTTACAAAGCTGATGAATGTCATCAGTACACATATCTTAGATTTACCTTCATCAACACTAAACCTTCTATGTACCTTCTATGTATCACATATCACACTGGCATTCCATATAGACACCTTATTTTGGCATCTGTCGGTCTTCTTGAACCTTCTATATCCCTGATCAAGTATGTCTCCAGTAAAGAAAGAGAACTGTTTCCAAGCTTCTCATGTGTTCCTTTAGTTTTTTCTCGATTTTTGTCAGTGATCCTTACAACTTGTGGCGAATCAAGACTAAGGGTTTCTCTATCAATTAATCAGATGTGGCACGTGTGTATTTTCATATAGCATGATGTGTTTGGGTTGCCTGGATTGTGTACAAGTAATAAATATGATTTTTTTCCCTTGTGTCACAGTTTCCCATTATTAATTTGACAAACACTGATTATCAGCAGCAGACAATTCACATTTTATGTCATATAAACCATAGAGCGTTGACTTTAATAGTGATCGTTCTCAGGGTTAACATTTCATTACAGTTAGTGCTGGAGATGGCATTGTTTTTCATCTTCCAAGCTGATATAGGGAGGGACTACATTTATTGACCAGAAATTGATTCAAAATCACGCTTGTTTGGCATGGGCAAAAAGTTTCGAAATTTTTAGCTTACTTGAGAATATCTATTGTGTATTTATGGTATGTTGACAGGGTTTTTCTAAGATGTAGCCTTTCACTTGTTTCAGACTGTGAGCTGTTTGTAACGGAGATCTTACAGGATGAGAACCTCAGCCAGACAGCCAGCGGGGCACGGGAAATCCTGCTGCGCAACTTCCGTGTGGTCCATTCCAGGTGAGGGCCCTCACATGCTGATCTCGGGGGAGGGGGGTAAAGGGCCAGGCTTCCTTGATGGGGTCCAGCCGAGATTCACCCTCGACTCACACAGCTCATGACGACTTGTGGTGAAGAACATCAGACTTTCTGCTGTACTTTTTTTTTTCCATACTTTGAAAAATTGAAAAATTATTGAATCATCATATTCATACAAAAACACCCACAGAAGTTCACAAAGACACAGTTCATTTTCTTAGTCAACAGTAAGTAATGCTTGGTCCCAAAGACAGAAAAACACAATTATATGAAAAATATTCTCATAACTGTTTATTCAGTGGGAGAACTTGTCATGCATTTTGTTAGAAATTAAATAGCATACTCTGTTGATGTCCTGAGCTGATATCAAAGATTGGGATCGGCGCTGATCCCGGCTTTTTTCAATTGATGAATCAGTATCGGCGAACACACCAATCCTAAACCCAATCTATTTAATTTCCTACGTCCGCCTAATTACTTAAGTTGCACAGATAGTAAGATTCCATCATGTGCTGCAGTAACCACATGGCTTGAAACCACAAACTATCAAGCTGTCGGCCTTGTGATAATTCTTCAAAATGGACTACACTAAGTTTTCAACAGCTACCGGCGATGTTCGCAATGCCATGCTTTGAAGGGGTGGTTGTTTAATACAACGAATCTAACTATTTGAAGTAACATCGTAAAGAAGTATAGAGTGAAATTGTAAGGCTTACTCAGACGAAAATTGTATTCTTTTCATTAATTTATGAGGAGAATGCCTCTGTAAATTGGAATCAGTGCAAGTCATTGAGAGAGATTGCTCTGAAAATGTAGTCAACCAACCCATATACTGTAGGCATAGGGACATACTGTAACTCATCTGGGAGGAAAAGAATGTACGCTATTTTTCATTGACAATATAAAAATCAGTAAACACTATTATAAGTTCATTGCAAGTTTTATTATTAATTGAGGGAAAAATACATCCATGATGTTATTGCAAAAAAAATAAAATAATCTTGAACAATCTAATAGAGACTCATTGCTTAACAGCTGAAGCTTTCTTGTAGTTACACCCGTAACAAAATACTAGGTTCCTGACAACATCGAAAGCCTTCATCCTAGCTATGAAGAAAACATGTAAAATAAATTTGAAAGCTTGAGTTGAAACTGAAATATGTTGATCCCAAAATATAAAAACGCAAAGAACCATGTAATGTACAATGAAAGACATTTGAAGGCACTTTATCTTTGCGTTCAGTAGATGATGAAGCTCATCTAAAGCTGCTTCACAGCTTTGTAGGCCAACTGTTTTAACACTGTAAAAACCACAGTCAGCATCTACCCTGTCGCTAACATGTCTGTAGATCCGCGCATCCAGATCCGCAATGTCTGAGCCAGATGTGGGCCTGGAGTTTGTTTTCTGTGTTTTCATCATCTCATCAATGTTTAGTTTGTTAAACTGCCAGGGTTTCTGGGTTAATTTGATGCTCTGCTGTTTGATGTTGACACGCAGGTCAGCCTGACATCGCTGCTGTTGACAGCAGGTGGTAGAGATCGTGCCTGCTTTCTTACACAGGATCTTGAAAACTTGTGCTTTGTCTGCACTTGTTTTCCCCGTTGTTCAAGGGAGGATGTGGTTTTGCGGCCTGTAGTTTATATTCTGTCACAAGCTCTTTGTTTTATTTTTTATTGTTCACAAGTGTTCATTTCACATTCATCACATAGTAGTGATATTAGAGTTTTATTCGTTTAAAAAAGGAGGAAAAGAGAGGAAACTTAAAATTAAGTTGCAATGACAGGATTAAACATCACATCTACTGGATTATGATGACACCATAAAATAAAACATTGAATTCTAGAGAACTACGATTGCCAATCAAAATTCAGATTTCAGTTTGCATTTTTTTCATAGTATATTATGAAATGTATTTTAGAGAAAATTTTAGGGTGTATAGCATCCATCGGATGTACCACATTTGGCCTAGTTAAACTAATTTAAATGTGATTCTTCTAGTGAGGACGCAGAGCCCACATTGCCTACTTTTCCCACTGAGATTTGGTAATATACTTTTACTGTATAAATTACTGTGCATTGAAATTTACTGCTGTTTTAACAGGTCACAGAGGGGAAGCAGAGTAGAGGAGAAGCCATTGAGCATTTGTAAAACATAATTTACTGTCTTCAACTTGACATTGTTCAGAAGTCAAGATGTCCATCACTGCAGTATATTCTGGAACAATAAAAGCTAATATTTCCCATGTGGAAAGAAGTCTTTTAATTTACACTGATAGACTGGAGGTACTGAGGAAAAATGTATTAGATTCACTTGGTAGCATTTGGCTTGTAAGGTAGTATTTGGTAGTAGTTAAATGCACTTGGTAGTATTTGGCTTGTAAGGTAGTATTTGGTAGTAGTTAAATGCACTTGGCAGCATTCGGCTTGTAAGGTAGTATTTGGTAGTAGTTAAATGCACTTGGTAGTATTTGGCTTGTAAGGTAGTATTTGGCTTGTACGTTTTGAAAGGTGTTGTTCAACAGATGAAAAAGTGAACTTAAGAAGGTAGTTTATTATTTCAAATTTGAGCTGCTCATCCTGGTCAGGGACACAGAATGGCCTGGAACCTCGGGCAGCAGAGGGTAAAAGGCTGGGGTTCACCTTGGACAGGATCCCAGTCCAGCACAGGGCACATGCATGCGCTGCATCAGCTTTTCAGCTAACTGTACATTTCTGGACAGTGAGAGGAAATGCACATGACATGGGAGGAACATGCACACTGCAGACACACATCAAAGGTGGGATTCAAGTGCTCAAGCCTGGCATTTCACCTAGATGGCTTTTGCAAAGACGCTGAAGTAGTCGTGGTAGTACTGAAGGGTTAGGGAAGTCAGTTATAAGATTTTAGGCCTTTTCTTCTTGAACAGCAACACGTGTGAATAACGTCAATAACATTTATTTATTTATTTATTTTGTGTGTTATATATATGGATGTATTCCCTTCAAGTGCACATGAGTACATGTATAGACTTTAACTACAAGTGTTTAGTGTTGATGAATGGAAAATCTCATATACAAAACATATGCATACAATTAATGGTGTCTTCTTGTTTATGCTCTGGGACATTTTTTTTTTCTTGAAATATGATGACATTCCATGTATATTTACATATTGACCCCTGAACTTCTGGCAAAGTGCATGTCATTTAAATGTGTCGTGTTTGTCATGTTCTTAATGCACCGACACAATTACTGAGAACTCAGTCAAACAGCTGGCAAACACACGCACCTAAAAAGCCGACTGAGGCCGCAATCAAACAAGTGTGACAGAAAGGACATTGTATCCAAAGGGAAAGGCCTAAGTTGGCTGAGACTAGCAGTGTGTAAGTGTCTCACAGAGATGGGTTTTCATTGGGGTATGTGGGGAGATATGCTGCCCTCCTCCATTTGCGTTTTGTATAAGCGTAGCAAAATGAGTGCAGCACATGCTGATTACACTTTCAAATGCAATATTACTAAACTGTGGAAACCGGCAAACTGAGGAAGTAGCACAGTAGCGTAACAGTTAATTTCCAGAGACCATCACCCACTCTGCTTACAGAAAATGCTCTGTAAGATCTTTAAGTACGGAGCTAATGTGCTTCCATACGCTTTTTTTTTTCAAATAATCTAAAAATAGTATACATAAAAAAAAATAAACTTGCATTTTAGCTTTTAAATTCATTTAGTTAATGGACCTTCAAGGCTCAATCATTAAACAGCCTGGAAAAATACAAACCAATGAAACACTTCAATAGCTTAAACCTTTATAAGAGCACAAGACCTTCCCAGAAACACACCTCACACCCCTAAATTCTCCCAAGCTACTCCGTTAACCCAGTTAACTCAATTATAATTGTGTTATTTATAATTTTTTTCTTCTTTTCTCTTTTTTTCTTGCAGAAATCCTCTCGAATTTCCCTTCAAATGTGAGTAACTCACTTATAATAAAAATAATTTTGTGGTTTCATTTGCACAGAAATTGAGCAGTGAGCCTCGGTGGTCTTGGTGTGGAACCTGAAGTACTGTATGAACCACATCAATGATCTCCTGTTGTGTTACATGATGCAGCTACCCTTCAAAATGTGATTAGAAAGAGTTTTAAAGTCCTTAAAACTGTTTGCTTGAACTGTTGTGCAATTTGACATAAGAGACCTTGGCACAATGTGGAGATCTGTGTTTGTTACCACAGGTGGTTATTACGATTTTTGTACTATCCGTGATACTGGTACATAGCATTCTGCTTCAGGAAAGATCTGCTGTAATGGGTATTGCTTCTTTTATATCACATACAATGCTGGCAGGAAATGGAGGAAAAGAAATGTCATTGTCTGTGAAAGTGAGGTCACTGTCGGCTGTGTGACAAAAATGTATCACATAACAGTGGTTTCTCTGTTCTGTATATGTAAATGCAGGCACGTCAGTCTTCTCCCCAGAAGCTATTTCTTGATTTTTTTTCTTAGACACATCGTGTGACAATTAACTGAATTGTATTAATATCTGTTGCAACCTCTGAAGTATAATTTACCAGCGGGCTTTTGTCAAGCGGCTCAGCAGATCAGGTGCAGATGATTTTTGAATAAGCTCTGGGTAGCTGTAAAGTGCTTTGGTGATGTTCTCAAAACCTAATTATAGCAGAAATCCACAAGGGCAGAGAATATCTATGGTTATATTGGAAAAAACTTTCCTAAGGGCACCTTGTACCTCTGTGAGGCACATTGTTTTGTTTAATTCAGTACATTCTTCAGTTATTCATTTGTGCAAAATTTGTCTCATGTTATTTATTTTAATGTTACAATTGTTAGTTTTTCTTGTTAGAATAAAGTGAATACTGCTGTTTTGCATGAGTTAGAGAGCGTGGATGCTCATTCACACTTTTGGGCGTATGTGTGTCATATGGTCGAAATATTCAATGCAGAAGGAATAGACAGGGATAAAGATCTGAGTGACTTTATAGTCCAGTTCTGATGCTGGTATGCCCATTGTAGCTGCTTTCAATGGGAGTCAGCATGGACACTTTGACTGGCCGGCAGCTACCCAGCCCCGAACACAGCAGGGCTCGATGCCCTGTGTGTCGTAACACATCACTCCCGTGATCTTCATGAAAATTATCTGCCATTTGTACCACAGTAGCCCTTAAGTTGGTTTGTACCAAACTCACCCTTAGTCACATCCTGCATCATATATGGCTAATCTTTCATTACTGGGCGAGTCTATTGATGTTGTCTTTTAAGATGCTGTTGCACTGCAGTTGTACTGTGATAGAGTGTTGTAATATTTAAGTTCTGCAACAACTGTGTGTTCATTCATTTTAAATGTCAAATGCTCCCATATAACTGAGGCTTCAGCTCTCTTTTTATATGGACTATGGACCCTCATCTGCTCCGTCTTTCTCCCGCCATATTGGAGTAATCACGAAGGCGAATTTTAATCGATGCTTTTCAAAAAACTACTAATCAAGTTTAACTTAAATGCAGCTACTTGGATCTAACCAGAAGCAATATAACAAGAACCTTTAGTTTGCTGCATATAGTTTATGTTCTTTTATAGGATATTCCTTTTCGCTCTTCAGAGTCAAACACTGAAAAATAGAAGCGTCTTGGATATAGGTCTCTCAGTATATATGCCCACAGTAAACTAATACCACTAGAGCCAAGTCATTTCTGTTTACTCTAGTTTTAAAATAGACACATTTACTTTAAGGAAACCTTAAGAATAATCAAGATGACTGATGGTTTCGTGTTTTTTACTGTTGAATTTGATCCCTATGTAGATACCTGGGCTACAGCCATTGTCCTCGCTGATGTTTAAGAGAATCATACTTTCGGTTACCCTGTGACAGACAGTCACCCTCTGAGGATTGTCTCCTGGCTTGTGCTCTGTTCTTTCTTGAATAGACTCCATCGTCACTGCAATCCTGTGCTGAATAAAACGTATAGAATATAGATGGGTATTATTTGAGGTGTCTACATCCATCCATCCTTTTATCCATCCATCCATCCATCCATCCATCCATCCATCCATC
>JAODKE010000101.1:28155905-28176800 GCA_026779605.1 Mormyrus hasselquistii | reverse complement strand
GGGTATTATTTGAGGTGTCTACATCCATCCATCCTTTTATCCATCCATCCATCCATCCATCCATCCATCCATCCATCTCTCCATTCATACATACATACATGCATTTTCCATATCGGCTTGTCCTATGGCAATTCAGGGAATAACCCAGATCGAGACACTAGCCAATCGCCGGAGGTGTCCACAATTGGCCATATATTACGAGTTATTTTTGCAAAACCCTTTTCCAAGTTATATATAATCTGTCTCTTTTTCCATAAGGATAAACTAAAGGATTCACAGTTTTTCCATATTTCTTGAAAGCATCAAAAATGTAGTGTTTTATATCTTGCACTTGATTAATGTATCAGTGCCATTGTATCAATAATTTATCATATTCAGAGTCTGTAGTTATGATAAGTCAAGGTAAATGCTTCCTTTCACAATAGTATACCTGTCAGTGTAATTTAATCTTTTCAATAGATAGTTTCAGTGCTTTAACTTACTGCTGTTGTATGAACTGCAGTCGCATCAGCGATCTCACCTTGCTAATAAAACTGTAATTAGAAAATAACCAGATAACTCAATGTAAAGCCAGTTTCAGCCCCAGATCAGATTAGCACATAGCCTTACAATGCATTTAAAGCCTGCCTCGAGACTCTGAGACTGCAAAGTCACGAATGGTGAAACCATTAATGAGGAGGAGGTATGGCCTTAGTTATTTATTACTTCCCATTAGAGCATAATTGCTAAATTATACTTGAAAAATGGATTTAATCATTTTATTAATTTTGCCCTGTTTTGCATGAAGGTACCAACCCTGAATCCAGAAGGTAAAAACATTTTGGTTTACCAGAGATTTATAAATGAATTTTATACTTTTATTGTTGTTTCTTTTATTGGTGCTCTTCTTTGCAGTACTAAGCGTAGTACTAATTACCCAAGAAATTGACAATAAATTTTGTTCGTAAACAATTCTTTATTATTTAAGTAATAATCAAATATTTGTGGTTGTATGTGATTTGCAGGAAGTGATAAAAAGTGAGTCTAATATGATAGTTCATGCTTCTGACTTGTGACCCATTGTCCTGGTTGGTATCACAGAGCCTCAGAGCAGGTTCCCGGCAGCAAAGGGCACAAGGTCGAGGAACACTCCTTTATGGGATGCCAGTCTATCACAGGGTGCCCACAGAGACACACAGGCACACACACATATGCAGACACACACAGAAACGCAGCCACCACATACAGACACACGCAATCAGCGATTTAGGGATGCTGGTTTATCTAACTCGGGTTTCTTAAACCCGGTCCTAGGGGACCCCCTGACAGTCCATGTTTTTGCTCCCTCCCAGCTCCATAGGCATAGCGAAATGTGAACTGTCAGGCAGGGAGCTGGGAGGGAGCGAAAATATGGACTGTCTGCAGGTCCCCAGGGACCGAGACTGGGGACCGAGGGAAAATCATGCAGATTCCACCAAAACAGTGCTGGATTGAAACCCAGAACCCGGGAGGTGTGAGGCTACAATGCAAGCCACTCTATTACCATGCTATCCATTGCTTTTACATGGGAGGTGGAAAAAGATTCAGTTGATCTGTCCATGAAACATCGGTTGTCACTTTATACCTAACCACATGTTTTTGGGCTGTGGGAGGAAACCAGAGTAGCCAGTGAAAACTGATGTGAACACAGGGAGAATGTGCACCTGCACAGCCTGAGAACTGGGGCAGCAGTCAAACCCACCGCCACAGAGATGTGAAGCAGCAATGCTACTGTCAAGTATCCATACACACAGTGAATAAATATATCTAGATGTGTACATTAACAATTACATTATTATACCTTTCCCTAAGGGATCTTCCAGTGGGTTTACTGCTTCCTGCCAATGAGATAGACAGAGGTAGTGATAGCATGCAGCCTGTTCCATGGTGGTAGAGAGCGCCCCCGGTGGGGAAGATTAGATTGAAACAAAAATTTGTGCTTTCTTCATTTCAGTTTCTTTAGCAGAAATAGCTGAAAGGGCATTCTGTAATTACTTTGCTTATTTCATTCTACTTTGGCGGAATAATGCAAAGTTGTCTGTAGAACGGCGGATCTCTAAGCTGAGATTTCTGTTTCTGTGGCAACATACTGCAACTCTACTCCGCGTGCATTTCAGCACTTTCAAGAAAAAGCAGGACTTGGTCAAAAAAGTGCATAAAATGTGATCAGTAAATGGCAACAGTTTGTTCTCTGATGCTTGGCTGAGAGACAGGATGATTCATCATCATGGAGTGCGTGCTTTTCCTAGGCATTACCGAAAGACTTACCTAGTGCGATGCTCACATGTGTGACAAAGAAATGAGGTCGCCAGCTCATAGCAGAATATGAACAAATGGCAGTACCACACTGCAGCTCTCTTTTTTTTTTTACAAGATCAACAAATTCAGATAAAATTGTCCTCAAATATTACATTTCTGGTTGACACACTTCCCCTTTCATAAGGTTTCTGTAACATGTGACATGATCGTTCAGAGAGGATACCGTATCACATGACATAGCTGTACTTTTTTTTTTTTAAGTGGAGAAATTGAGATGGAGTGTGATTTTTATCTCACGGGGAATAATCTCCCACACACAGAGCACTGCAGCGCCTCCCAATGGAACAGAGGGACTCAAAGCTCACCCCTCCCCCACTGTTCACTGCTTACTACAGCCATCGGGTCTATAGCACCAATGACTCATTGCAATAAATAGGTTAAATGGCCGCAATAATGAAGTTTGAATAACTGCATCTAACTTAGTAAGACTTATATAAATATAAATATAAATAAAATATTATATACATAAAATATAATATATATATACATATATATATATATATGTATATATATATAATTTTAATTGCAGTGGCCTCCTTGAGAAATGTCTGATATAGCATGTATACTTTGTCAGCTCAGGTACTCATGTTTTAACCATCAACTTTAATGTTACCGTCTTCCAGCAGAGACAGTGCACTGTGAAATAAGCCATTTTAAACTGAAATAAACAAAAATAATAAAGCTGGGGGGTTTCAATCATCCCACACTGAGTACATAGGCAGAAGGAGTCCACCTTTCAGAGGCTGCAGCCATTTATCACAAACTGAGGACAAACCAGAAAAGCCAATAAACAAGGCCTTGATGTAAGGACACAGTATAGCTGTGGACGTGCTGCTGTCATGTTACTGGCAGCTGAGCACTTCCATGGCTCTTTTGTCCCATTACAGGTCAAACTGTAATAGAATCTCTGGCCAGTTTGGCCCCACGAGGGGTGGGGAGTTCTGTTGCAGGATGTTTGCGTCAGTGTTCTCGTAATTGACGTATTTTTACCCCAAAGCTTAGCTGTACCCATTCTTTCTATGGGCTGGTGATTATTTTTTAAATGCCAATAGTATTTTGAACTAATTGTATACGGAAAACCAGTAATGAGTGGTTCTGACATAACATGTGTGAGTTCCTAATTTGCTCTGAAATATATATAAATGTATGTGTTCATTCAATGTAAGGAGAATTCTTCGTAACATCTGTGATCGTTGTAGTTCTGCCGTATAAACTGTCTTCTGCTGATAGTGAATGGAAGCAGTGCGAAGAAACACAAGTGATACTCCTCTCTAAAGACTATGTGCATTAATCTTAACTAACTATAAATCTGTTTCTTCGTATAGTGAATGGGAAACATGAAGCCTTCAGATCTTCTCTGGGACCATTCTGATTTGCAAACAGAGCAGTTTGCCCATGACTGATGATATAATATTAATTCAGAATCATTCAGTCCAGTCATAATGGGCAAATTTTCATCCTTGAACACTTTACAATATCACCTGAACAATGAGTTGATCCCAGGAGTCGGTATTTTCTTACTGGGGAAAAATTTAATTCAGCAAATTGGTAGCGTAGTGATAATTATAATAAATTAGACAAACCACATTAGCTTTTAGACTTCTTAAATATTTTATGTGATATTTTTGCTCATAATTCATAATCAATAGGAAAACAAAACTGCATGTGTTCCTGAATAAAGGCTTTTCAGACCCTCTGTGTTTTGACATGTCCCCAGGCCCTGTTTCTGCATGGCAGACAAAAGTTTGTTTATCCAGTGAAGTATAATTAATTTCTACCCTTATCAGTTTAAAGATAAACAGTGAATAATGGGGAAAAAGCTGATTGTATCGCACCACCTTTGTTGGTTTTGTTGATTAAAAAAGCAGTCTTTGTACGGTCTTATTTGTGTAACGGTATACATAGTAGCAGCAAAACAAAGACAGTTCATCCAGTAGTACACATAACTAGACACACACACACACACACATATGTTGTGATGTATGATTTACCTGTCTAAATGGGGACCTTCCTTTCATTCCTATGGGAAAAACCCTAATCCCAATCACGACACCCTTAACCCCAACCCATCCCTAAACATAACCATAAGTAACCAACCCAAATGCAAGACGTTTGGCATTTTTACTTTTTTGATTACACTCCCAGATTTTTATAAATCTGTTTTGGGTTATCCAAATGGGGACCTCAAAAGATGTCCCCAAAGGTTTCAGGTTTTACTACACTTTGGGGACAATTTGGTCATCAAATGTGATCTATGCGAACCCACACACACACACACACACACACACACACACACAAACACACACGTACTGTATGTATGTATGTATGCGTGTGTGTGTGTGTTATACAGTTATTTGGCTGTGAATAAGACATCGTCATAAGCAGATTTGGGCCACTTGTGCGTCACTGATATCCATACAAGTATCAAACTTTTTTCAATACAATGGGATTGTATACGACCAACAAAAAATCCACACATGTACCTTCATGCAGTAATGCCCAATTAAATATCTACTAAAGTCGGCTAATGTAGTTCATTAAGTTATATTTTTATGTATATTTTAAAGTTCATTCATTCTAACCTAATCATGAGTCTGACAGTCATTCATGGATTAATGATATTCATTCCTTCATTCATTCATTCATTCATTCATTCATTCATCCACTCATCTTTAACGCTTGCACTATTCAGCCTCGCAGGGTCATTCTGTTTTAAAGTCCTTAGTAATCAAAATTGCACATATTGCACAGTGATTATAATGTTAATATGCATTGTTCCATAGATACGTGACAAAATTAAGTCTTTTTAAGAGTTCACATGGAGAGGATATGTCGATAGTGCTGGCTTATGTGGGTTTTGTACTATATATTAATGTAAAAGCACAAGTTCATGTTTTGTTTGTCATGGACTGTGACAGATTGTGACCGTTCGTGGCTTGGCTCGTGATGTTTTACAATAGGGTGTGGATGCATGGTGAGTCAAGCCTTTGGAATCAGCCAGAATCCTCTCCTTAAGGAAAGAAGCCGCCCACGTACTGTCAGTCATAAATCCATAAAAATCCTTATTGATGTAGTGTGTGAGGACGCAGCGCCGTTAGCTTTTACTCAATGGTCCTTTTTGTGTTGCTACTCCAGCTGAATGTTAGCAAAGGCAAAAACTGGCAACACGCGATCAATCAAAGCCTGTTTAGTTTTGCACCTTCAACATACAATTTATGCAGAGTTCCTTTGTGAAGCTCAGACAGAATGACTGCGGAATGATAACCTTGATATTGAGGAAAGATGAGTAAACAATATAGAAGAAAAGACCTCTGACAAAGTACTGCAAACAGATTTTTTTTGCCATGTTTAACCCTCTAAAAATATGTTTACAAATGTCGGCTTGTGCCTTTAGCCCAAGTGCTTTGATGTCGTACTTAGTCCAGTGGTTTTTCCACAGTTACCTTTGGTAACTAACTAACATTTGTTAAATGATGGGGGTTTCTGCTCCTGTGCAGAGAATAAAAAATGATGTACAAACTATTAGAGGCATTTATTTTTTTTGTCTAACAAGCCAAATTTTCAGGTATACATAGCATATGTTGCAGTCAGGGGGAAAAACAATTACCTGGAAACATTGCTAATCATTATATAATCTCAGTCAAGACAGGATTACATATTACAAACTGAGTGTCCAGTATTTAGTAAAACTCAACTTCAGCTACAGGGACCTAACATGTAATAAAGCTGTTAATCTAAGGAACTGTATCGTGTCCTTAGATACGGTGTGTGTAGATGTCTCAGCGTGTTGATTTCCTCTGGCCTTTTTTTCTCCACGGCAATAAATGAAAACAGGCTCTATTACTTCTGGTTGTCATAGCTGCTGGGCTAGAATGCAAGCGCAAGATGTAGTCAATTAAAGTTTCACTGCTAGAAGAGAGAATTACAGTCAGTTGGAACTCAGAGCTATTACTGGGGAGAAGAAGATGAGAAAACAATAAAGGCATCCTGCCTTGACACTGGCCCAAGAAGTCAGGGTCACCTGTATTTGCTCTTGAATAAAGTAGTTTGTCTTTAGGATTCATTCATATTGGTAAGAAATCTGGAAGGAAATGTGTATTTAATGCTGCTATGGAATCCTGTAAACCAGCAACATGCAAGACTCTTTAGATGGCAGTCATCTTTGTGAGACTTTGTGAGAATGCTTGGTTGTTTTCTGAAACTGCTGCTGCTTCTGCATGCATGGGTACAGTCTCTACCTTTGTGTTACCTTGAATGCCGTGAGTGCAGAAACGCAAAGATTCATTCGAAAAGGAGAGAGACTTTAAGGATATATTCCCAATCCAGCTTTCTGCAATGCATATTAAACATATTAAAATATGTTTAATTAACACAACAGTATTGAAAACATATCAATCCTTAATCACCTGGGACAGGTAGTACAAATGATTCACTAAAAGGACTGTCATTAAATATTTCAACAGCTGACAGTCTGCCAAAGGTTACTGTTTAGGTAGAATTTCCAGTCACATGACGAGCCGGCATCGCTTTCTCACGTTCGTTTCAGGCTTGTCTAACAGCTGATAGCTTTCGTTTTTCTCGTATTATGCCTATGCCGAGCTTCAGCGGTTGTCAAATGCTCGGGCGGGAAAAAAGACCATATTGGATGCTGACTTATTTTTGCACGGTGTGTGTGCCAAGGTCCAGATTTCACTAATGTTCATCATAAGTATCCAAAGATAGTTGCCAAATCTTGTTTAATAATTGCAGCCCTTCTAAATAGACTGTGCTATAGATCAAAAATGCAGTAGTTATTTGCACCATCTTCTTTTGCTAGTACTTTAAATGGTTTTTATTTTTCCCCATAAATTTAAATGTGACCCTGGTGGGCAAAGCCTGATGATTGGTGTTTGTGTGTTTTTACTGTCCTGTCATGTTGTTGGTTACACTCAGAACATAAACAGGCCCATGGAGACTAGCTCACTAGAATGATACATTCGCTGCTTTCTACGCTTCCATTCCATTTCCATCGCCTCCGTTTCCAACTGCATTCATGAACTCAACAAGTTTTATGACTTGGAAGTTAGTTTTATACATATGCATTAGATTGTGTTATTTAAAACAAACATTTTGGCTCCCCACAGACATCTTTATGAATGATCCCATTTAGAACGACCTGGGTAATAACTGTGCTTAGTTGCTCAGGTCTTATTATGCTATTAGGCTTGTTGACCTTGGAGATTAATTTAATTGCATCTCTAATGCTGTTTACTGTATGCCTAAATGGAATGTAACGGTGGCAATTTAATGCAATGACGGATGTGATGAAAATTCTCATTTGACCGCTCTCTTTAAAAATAACAAGACCACTTGTGCAATGTTTTCAATACTTGCCAAACGGCTAATAAAAATGAAAATCCCTGGTGTTTCGAGTTAAGCAGATACATATGACTCCTAAATTCTTACATACTGCAGTTTTATTTAGTCTTTCAGAGCCATACTTTTAAATTATTATGAGGAACTGTGGTATTATATATAAATATATACACATAAACACACACACACCAAATAAAAAGCATAATTCAACTTAGAAATAGTTTTTTTCCCTACTGTAGTTTTTAGATGTTTGGATAGATTACTATCCTATTTGTTTTTTTGCTATAAACATGTTGCTATTCATTTTTCAGCTATTTTCTTGAAACAATATAGAAGCTTCCTTTATTAACATTTTTTTCCTGAAAAACATTCTGAATATTAACGTTGTTTATTTTTCGTGAACTATTAGCGAATCAATAAACGTGTCTATATACAATTGCGTTTTCTGCAGCATATAATAGATTCTTCATCTGCATGTTTCCTTTCTTTTAAGATTTGCATAGATTTTTCTGATTTTTCTCTTTCATTTAAGGTCCTCCCCATCCCCCACTCACTGTGCCATTATCCACTTTTATTCCAAATCAGTGTGTAGTGCCCTCATAAGGTTCCTACTAGTATTGCAGCCGTTCTTGCTTCACTGGTGTAAAATCTGCTGTAAAGGGAAATGGATCAAACTAAGCAGGTTGTAAAAGATTAATATACAGGTTAAAGCTCAGTAAAAATAATTATAATTATTATTTTGACTAGTTAATGTACAAATTCTGATTTATTTAAGAGCTTTTAGTTACGTTTATACAAGACTGGGTACTTGGTGACTGGTGTCAAGGAAACCGAAATGAACTAAACAATGCTGCACAATCAATTGATCTCATTTCTTTAGAATGCACGTTGTTAGCATAAGCTAAGTAAATGCCTGTAGTTATGGCATGTGCTCTTGGGATAGGCAGATGTTACACCTATGACCGCAGGAGCGTGTGGATCCTCCTTTGCCAGCCCAGTCGTGCCATGTGTGATTTAAAGCTTCTGTACCAGCTCTGAAGAGGCCGGGATGCTCACACTCTGTCTGGTCCGACAGCACACCCATCCGTCTCTTTTATTTATGCCTTTGGTACATGTGGGAGGGTGGAAAAAACCTTGCGACGAAAGGAGGATCTTCCGAAATGGGTCACAATCACATGAAATGTGTAATGTTTGCATTCACTGCTCGCACATGCAAGGCAGAGGTTGGCCCAGGAAGGATGTCCTGTTGCAATGTACGCATGTGCAACATGGGAGATTTTATATAAAGAGCCATAATCCTTTGATTTATCTTAACACACGCAGGATAGGCACCGAGGGGCTTTGTGTTGAGCGGTTTTATTCTATGACTTTAAAACCACTTAGGTTAAACAGTGTGACCCGAGTGTGATAGCGTAGATTATTCTTAATACCTTTGTGATGTCTCAAATTCAATTTTAGATGTTATGGATTCTTGACTAATGAGGTTTAAATGACTTCCAGAATTTTTGTGCTTTTGTCGTCCTTCTATACAGTTTCTGCATAGCTACTGTCTTTATCCAATGAAACATACAGGTTCTCCTGTTAATTGGCAGCATGCTGTGCTAGGGTAATGTGTGTCTACGGATGGTGTCAAAACAGGCTCTGCAGTCTGATTCAGGACACATATTCCTCCCACGAAACCCTTCTTATATGACTGCTTTTTAGAGTCAAGAGTAAATCAGAGGTAGCCCCAAACTATGTTTCTATCAATACTTTGTTGGCTTTTCACGGTTAACACGTCTAACTTTAGTTCTGTAATTTCTCTATATGTCAAAAGCATGGACACACTGTGGGTTTTTTTTTCCCCTGCAACGGAGCTCATAGCGAAAAAAAAAAACATCAATCAAACAAAACCTTTATTTGTCTTGCTTTGTTAATTGAAGCTCCTGTAATAATGGCCTGCTATGCTCTCAGGCTGTGCATATACTTGCCTTTGCGAGTGCCCTCGTGCCTCACGTTGCCGGGCTCAGAGCTCGGGGCGTGTCATGGACACAGCGTGGCCTCCTAACCTCCTCTCCTTTGTTCTTTTTGCTTGCACAGTTTGCAGTTCTATTTAATCCCCATATTCTTTTAGTATGAATAAAACCCTCATTCATTTGCATTATTCTGACATTTTCAGTTATATCATTTAACGAAAGCTTACAGTATGCCCGAGACTAGATCTAACTTTTCTAATCCTGACTTTTGTTTATTCCAGGGGATACCAGACAAGAGGAAGGTTCAGATGACAATCAGAGCGTTGATGTTGGTCGCTCTGTGCCATCTGATGATGCGTCAATAGCCTCTGACTACCAAGATGAAGGTGCTCAAGAATGTGAGTTCAGGTGTCGTCTTGTGTCTGCTTGCGCAAAAACAAGTACCAGTTATAGATACGTTAAGATAATAAGATAATGCTGCGTTAAAGTTACACGGATACAACACGTATCAAGTATATGTTTTGGGTTTTGGCAGTTTTGGAGGCTGTTTTTGTTCTTTTTGGTCAGTCTTGAGTGCTTCTGTCATGCTGCAGCAGTCTTCACTGTGGATTTAGAGTTGCAGATCGCCCTCCAGTGGTCACCTGTGAGTTTGCTGCACAGTCCTGGCTCTGTTTCAGCTTTTGTAAGGGCATATTGTCCAATGATACGCTCAATGTCTTGTGTCTAGTGGAGAGTTGACATATTAAAGTATTTGGAAAGATTAAATCGTTTTCAGATGTGATCCAGTTTCACATAAATTTTTACATAACTTGGCGAAATAGGATACAGACAAGCTTTTACTATGGAGGGAGCACAATGAACACAGCAAATGAAAAATTGTTGTGTGTGTTTTTTCTGCAAGCCTGGGGATGTGTGAGGTAACAGCCATGCAAAGGCTAAGGAAGTGGCTGGACTTGAAGTACAGATCCCTGCCTTATTTACTCTCATTCATGGCCTCTATTGCTCCATAATTTGCACCTGGAAGTGTAAACCATTATGTGCTGCACTTTCCAGTAACCACAGAGGATGAAGCTGTTCTGGTAAAGTTCAGTTATCTGTGGGTGCAGAAGACGGCCCGCCGCGCGCACACACACGCCTGCATTTCGCATCAGGCTGTTTCATTGTCCTGATCATTCCTTCATCGTTTTAGGTTAATTTCTGCTATGTTTAGCCTTTTGTTTCCTTACGTCTGCTTCAGGTATGCCTCTTTAGTTTTTACCTTTCTGTCAGCGTTATTTATGACGCGGAGTTGTCGTCTGTCTTCTCGTTGGCTGTCCAGTTGTTCACCTGTATGAGTTATGGCTGCTGTGTTGACTCAGAGGGGGGAGGGCGTGCAAGGGGTAAGAGTAAGCAGGCTGGTGTTGATATTGAAGGGGCAGGGAACGGGGGTGGGGTGTCGTTAATGGAGACTGGATCTCTGCAGAAATGGGTTTTAGAGCTCTCTCTAGTGGTAAGGATTAGTGGAAGCTATGTACAGATTTGTTCCGGATTTGCCCCCTTAAACTCTGATGTGAAATTGCCTTTGGTGTTTTTTTCCATGTTTTCGTGTTTTTGGGCCTATCGTGTTCTCCCGTTGTTTTTATATCTGTGAAAAAGACATTAGCTAAAATTCAGGTGATTTTAAATTTCAAAACTTTTGTGTTTTGTGGTTAAAAAGCAAAACAGAAATCCGATATTCTGGCTTGCAGTTCCAGAAGGATCATTATCAGAGATGATGAATTAGAGGCTATTGTAGATGCTTGAATTATATGGTAATAGAGACCTTAGTCTCTTCTTCACTCTCTCTCTCTCTCTCCCCAAGTCATAATTTTGATGTGGTGAATTTAATTACAATGTAAGGACAATACTATAGCTTATAATACTCCACTATAACTACAATCTAAAACAAAATGTAAAATAGGGTTCAAACAATGACTTAAAAAGTAAGTAGGGGTTTTATTGGGACTTTTTGAGTCCATCTGAATAGCAAAATGCCATAACATAGAAAGAATACAATCTTACATTGCATCAGTGCAAGAAATTGAGTTTTCTTCCCTTAACCACTAGTTTAAGGCTGTGCTTTTACAAATTACACATAACAAAATTTATTTTACATTTGGCACTGTGTACATGGCTTTCTATAGTAAATTGTCCTTTCAGGATAATGTATTTGAAGGGAAATATTTTATAAATGTTTTTACAAAGTATAATGTCTTTCAAATATGTATATGTTTATTTATAGATCAAGACTTGCGAGAATATTCTTTGGGCATAAATTATTAATTAATTAAATTAATAATTAATAAATAATAAATAATTAATTAATGATAAATTAAATAAATTAGATGTTTAGAAATCCCATTAGTCTTGGTTTTGCCATAATATTACAATAACATTTTCTGGAAATAGACTTTTGCATTGTATTTCCTGATCCTTTGTCAGTGAACATATGATGTTTTCAATAAGGCTGTCTTCTTCATCAATATAGTATTTCAATATTTGAATTTAAAATGCGTGTTTCTCCCTGTATAATTTGATATGGATTTTTTTGGATAAATTCACTACATAGTATCTAGACCAACGTATTTTCATAGAATCTCCGTTATAAAATATCAGATATAAAACTGGTTGAAAGTTTTAAATTGTAGTCAGTTGTTTCAAGCGTCAAACAGTTTTGCAGGAACTAAGATGTCAATAACATTTGCATATAAATAGCTAAGGTATCACAAGAAGGATTTAATGTGTGCTTATAAAGTAATTGTACCTTTCCATATAATCTTTACATTAGTTGGGCTGTATTCAAGAAGAACATAAAGGAACATTAAAAAACAATTTCTAAAATAACTAAACAAATCATGTTTCATGTTCATGTTAATTTAAAAACATTTGCAGAATGTTTGCAATTTATTCACATTGGCCAAAAATATCAGGTTAGCACTGGTTTACATTGTAACTTGGGCAGACCTTTGCACATTTAATTATCTGAATATAAACTCACACCAGCTTACATTGCATACTTCACATTGTATCTTATTAATTATATGAAATATATGATATATACTTGTAAATGTAACATATTTAAATGCAAAGAGAATATCTTGTATTGAAAATGACAATGCATTGTTTTACATTCATAAACAGTGAGTGAAATAATGATGTATCCAGCACCAAAAAGGGTTTATTTATGAATGCAAAATTATTTGGAAAATTGTAGAAATGTTTGCAGAAGTAACCACATTTGGACTTTTTTTTAATTTTTCTGTGTACAGAATATAGGGTTCTATGATTGTATTTGACACAGTGAAAAAATAATTTCTTTCCTATGTATACTTTTGTCTTCAAGAACTTTCTACCTCTTGCACACTGATTTTTCTTTGAAATACATTGGCTTATAAATCCAGTTTATTTATAAAGATTATTCATTAATAAAAACATAAATATGTTTTTTTTTATTTCTCTGGCATAGCTGTGCCATTATTTGTATAAATCTTTGTATGGCACAATAATCATGTTTGGTAAAGAAGATCAAACTTATGGAAAAATTGATTTTACACGATTATGAATTAGGAAAATGTAATTATTTAACCAATTTTGTTAGTAGTCATTTCAAATATAGTGACAGTAAAATGTAAATTACAAAGTCGAAATGATTCTGTCAAGATGCCGAAGATGGCTGTGATTTTTTAATTTCTAGGCAGGATTGATTAAAAAAAAGATCGATTTGAAATAAGTATTATAAGTAAAAAATAATTATGTTTAATTTTTACAATTTTCTGTTTTTAATATGAATATTGCTTTTGCAACTTATGTAAAAGGTTTGTTTACTAAAAAAAAGAACAAGGTAGCAGTGTTCATGGATGGGTCAGTAGAATTTTGCTTTTAAAAATGGCGCTGTCTTTGTCTAGAAAGTCATATACATATTTGTGGAATTCTGTGTGTTCCAAGTTTAAACGCAATATGGAAGAAAATGATTCATGCTGTTTTTGTGGATAACAGGTTAAGAAGCATTCATAACAGCTCATGAAACATTCATAACAGGTTATGAGTGGGGATACTTGCAAACTTGCCACTTAAGAGGTTAATAGGGATACGAAAATAAGACCCACACAGGGAGTCAGAGAAATGGTCAAAATGCCCTGCAAAGCGGCTAATAGTGATGTGACTCTGCCTTCCCAGCAGACAGCAGCCCTGAGAGATGGGATGAGAGAAAAGAAGTGTAAGGGGAGTGAGAGATGTGCAGAGAGCAGAGGATGGGGTCAGAGTCGGGCTAAAACTGGTGGCTTGTTAATCCTGTGTCTTGGGGTGGAGACGCTGTTGCAGGACAATTGGCATCATTATTCAGGGCGATAACGCTTTAGGTCCGGCTAATGGCCCTTGCTTCATTAAGGAAACAAATGACAGCTTCTACACCTGCTTGTGGTTGTTACTGGGCCATCCAGATGTTATCAAATGCGCCGCTGACGGGGGGACCGTAGCGGCAAGCGAGGCGGCTGTATAGCTCGGGATGGTCATGCTGCCGTCTGGTCAGTACAATTACGACGGCAGAGAGAGCTCCTACAGTCCCGGTCGTGTTCCTCAGCTTGAAGTGGAAATGCATGGTCAATATTGAATTTGGTACTTGGCAAAGGGGTTCTCTGTCGGGGCTTTGAGGCCCTGGCGCTCTGCCCTCTTGGTGTATTTCTTTCACTCAGCCTGGTTGATTCAGGGGCCGTAGCTCTAGGGCCGTTACCGACCTGCGTCATAAAAGCACACACTCCTTACTTCTTTATCTTTCACTGCCTCACTTTGAAATCTAACCTTGTAGCCTAGAGGTTTTGCCCGTCTCTTTTTTCCTTTTCTCTGCATGTGTCTCTCTATGTTCACGCAAGGTACAGTTGTCCATCACCGTGATACACTGTCCTGCCTGTGCCAGGGGCTATTGCCCATTCTTACATCTCTGCAGCCTTAACTCCCTGAAGCCCTTGTTTGGCCAGCAAATCCAACACTCGGGACTTCAGATGCCGTGAATATAGCTATTGCAGATTGGAAACAAGGCATTTTCAAAGACAGCATATAAATGTAATTTGAAGTTTGAAACAATAGGGAAACACTGGTAATATTTATAGTTTATGGAATCCTTTTGTATATAAAAGCTGGACTCTGTATTATAATGTTTTGAACAATGGAGTGGTCTTTGTTTTTGGTATATGCTGGAAGCAAGGTTGAAAGTAAGTTTTACAGGTAAGAAAGTCATTCCCTGAAACACTGCTAAATGGTAGAATCAAAGGCATGAATGTCAGAATGACTCATTCAAAGACCTGTTTGATCTTGACCTGGAAGAGGTCACAAACTGAAAAAGGCATAACGGCATAGTTGCAGTGGAGCATGTGATGCAGCGCATATGCCAGGAAGAGGGAAGGGAAGGTGGCACATGTGATAAAATGCCAGGGTGGTCACCTGCCACACACTGGCAACTTGGAGAGTCACATTTCCTGCATATAGCGCTGATGCAGCACACCATGGGATTTGACATAACAAGGGAAACACTCTTTCATTAGTTCACAGCATCCAGCTGACCTTTCTTCTGTACTTTTGTTGCCTCTGGCAAGGTGACCTCTGCTTAAGGCTCCCGGGATGTTTGTTCACCTGGGCTTGAACACAGGTGTGGTTCTTAGGTAGGCCAGAATACTTCCATGAACTTACAGATCTCCGTCACTTCCAGGAAAAAAGAATTTCTTCTGTCGAAAGTGGAAATATTTTGTTGTCTTGATTCTTTCTTTTTCATAGAATAATACAGGGTCTACCGGTCAGATCTGACAATTTAAAAGCAGAAATTTAGGTGCAGGATATTTCATGCTGATCTAAAATGCATGATAGCAGGTTTTTCTCCACAATGCTATATGCACCTGCTGAACTTACTGTGAACTCAGGTGTGTGGTTCATTAGAGTCATGCAGGCTGAAGATGGGGGACGTTATAAACGAGAGCTGCCAGGACCAACTGGATATCAGTGCTGATGTCTAAATACTGATTATGTGTATTTCTGCTGAGACAGTGTCAAGGGAGTTAAATTCTTTCTGCAATGGGGAACAAAGAGAAAATGAGTATATTTCAAGATGCAAGAATCTTGGGGGAAATTCTGGCAAAGGAAGTTTCATTTTTATCTTAATTAAATATACAGTTTGCCATTATCTGTCTGTCCATCCATTTTCTGTAATGGCGTATCCAATTAGGATAGTGATGATCCAGTGGTTATCTCGGGAAGGACAGTGTGTAAGGCAGGGTAAGTCCAAGACAAGACGCTAAGATGCCATCCACGGCAAAAAAGCACAGTTTAACATCCTAAAGGTTTTACTATTTATTATCATCATGCTGCACAATTAATCATTCAGTAACAAGCGTTGTTTCACAAAGAACTATAAAAGTATAGTAACATTGTATAGTAACATGTCCCTGTGTGCTTTGTATATTTAGTGAAGCTTTAGTCTGTCCACATGACTTGGCTTACAGATTACCAAACTAGTTACAGCATTACCCTGCTTCACCTTCCAACATCCTTTACTTAAATGTACTTGCATAGCAAGTTCTTTCAGCGTTATTACAATGTTACTTATTTACCTCAAATGGACACCTTTGCAGGTGTGTAAGAATTCTCGACACACCCCGCTCCACTCACAAAGGCTTCTTTGTAGGGAAATGTTCAGCCTCGGTGTGCATGTTTGTGTTAAGGCTGAACAGAGCAGCAGCAGAGATCTCTCACAGCCGACCTGTGACGTTTGATGGAGCAGTTGGACAGGTGTGTAGTCGACATCTTCCCGAAATGGCACTGCCAAGTGACCAAAAATGTCACAAACATTTGGCCCGCGGAGCAGGCCGGAATTTTCAGCCCCCGGAAACTATGGATGTTCAGCGGGGAAACGCAAACTGAAAACAGCAGCCTGCCGAACGACGCCACCATGCGACCGGCCTACCTATTCACTTCATTACTTCCTGCTTTCTTTTTCCTTGCCTCCTTTTAGGCAAATAAAATCTGACTCACGTAAAAATGCAGGAAATATGTAGTCATTATGATAATTGTCCCCTGAAAAAGGGTAGATAGAGTTCAGAGTTCATTTTCTGTTCACCACCCTCATGAAATGACAGATATGTTCCCTTTAACCCCGACTAAGGGGTGTTTAATTTCAGAGGAAGGGAGAAAAAAGAAGATGACTAAATGGGAATGAGAAGACCCCAGGTCCCAGTAATGAAATTGTCTTCACTACAGGGGAAGATTTCATTTATGGTCCAATTGGGATCAGCATACTGCATTTATACAAACTGGCCCACCACCCCCAACTACTCACCCCTCTTTACAGCCTGCTTCCCACCCCATATCTAAGTGCTGTACAAGGGTGGGGGGCGTTAATGCAATTCTTTCTGGGTCTCCAAAATCCAGCCTCTCAGTGATTTTTTTTTTTTTCTGTGAGAACAGACTTGTATGGGGTAAATAAAGAAAATGTGTCTTCTGCCTCTACACTGAAGATAATGACCCGAAAGGCCAAGCGCAGTTCACGCTTCATATTTTGAGTCTCTCATCAGTCGCCATGTTCAGTGTGATGGAATACAAAAGCTCATATCGTCACTGAGCATATTGCTACCATGTGACAAAGTAGGTGTCTCACTTCGCGAGATTTAAACACTTTCTGTGTTTTACACCCGCACAAAAACGTGGGTACCGTCCTAATGCAGCAATATTAATTACCTGCGGATTAAAATTCTTTGACATTTCTGTTTAACTTGTTTTATTTCCCATTGCTACATTAGATGAAGGATAAAGAATAATAAATTGCAAATTTGAAAGAAAATTTTTAAATTAGGTTGCACATGAATTTTTGTTTTACAATTATTTAAAATAATTGTGGTACTATAAATATGTGAATTATTTTGCATAAATATATTGATGCAGATGTGCTGCGTGTCTCGCCTGCAATATTTTCACATTACCGTTTAATTACAGTTTGTACTTCATTATAATTTATGTATTTTTCAAACAGGAAATGCGTATTCACATGCAATGAGGGCGTACTTTTACAGAAGAGTACCTGCTAGATTAATAGATAATGGCTTTCACAGCTCAAGGGCTGTACCTTCTAATCATACGATCATCCAGGCATTCCCCATCCTGGAATTTTTCCAGCCATCTCACATTGAGGTGGATTGGAAGCAGTAAATTGCACTTAGTGTGCGAGCACATCCTGGGATGTGCTTGCTTCCTGTCCTGGATGTTCCCTACTGTACAGACTGTGTTTCCAAGGATGGGCTCCTAGATGACAGCAACCGTAACTGGAGAAATGATGACAGAAATTGGGGGGAAGGATGGATAATTGCTGGACTGGGTTAACTCTTCACGTAGTGATTGACTCTTGTTACTTATGAGGCATTTAAGGTGGATATAGACTCTGCACATCCCTTCCTGATCTCTGTCGCGGGCAGCGTACCAGTGGATTCTACATGAGGGAGCCATTTGTGTTTTCTGTGTTTTTTAATTTAATGGCATGGCTTGTTGTCTCCAGCGAGGTGGGTGACACGAGATTTGTAATGTTTGACGGGAACAGATGGACCCGCCATTGTCGCTCCTGTCTGTATGATAATGTGAACTGCATTTCACCCGAAAGCAGGACAAGTGACCTGACCGTGCACGCAGTTTTACCCCTGCCTCGTCTAGACGCCAAGCACCCATCACTGCCATTTGCCAGCTCTCTACACCGGGACTTAAAAACAGGAAAAAAGAATGTTTGGTTGAGGTGTCGGGAGGGGAACGGTTTTAGGCGAGGAGAGGGGCGCTTAGGGGGTGTATTTGGAAAAGACGGGAGTTATGGTTACACAGTGCTACTGCTCTTCGAGCTCCAGAGGCAGGTTAACAATTCGTCTTTAAAGAGGTAAAAAATTGCATGTTTGTTTTGGACTAGGGTAGCGCTGGCTGACGCGTGGGGGGTCATTCCTGAGAGTTTGATGGGGGTGTGCTGTTTTAGAGAGGGTTGCTGATAGTAGATGTGCTGGCCTCAGATGTAAGACTCCATCACCAGATACAATCAGGTCTGTGCTGATCTGGTAAGCGCCGCATCTCTCCAGTGGCGGCACTAATGCTTTGTCCTAGAGAGATGCTGAACGATGAGACTGGGACTGTCAAAAAGAAAAGCCTTACACGACCAAATCGGCATGAAGAACATCTATGTCTCTCCTCGTAAGGGTGCCGCTGCACTGAATTACATCAGTGCTCTTCTTTAGATTTCTCTTCAGATTTTGATCATTAAAATGTACCAGAACTGTTTTTCTTTTGAGATGCCACACCATGAAGTTTATTCTATATATATTTAAAAAATTATAACATCATATACCACATTCAGAAAAAAAGAATGTTATGTCTACTAATCATGTAGTAAAATCATTTACCGTATATATCCGAAGTTTTGCATTAAAAGAATGTTTGTGAAAACAAGTCACATCATAAGAAATGAATGACTGCTTTGAATGAGTCTGATGTGGAGTTATCAGCTTGACTGTGAAATGACATCCTCGTTAATGGAGTGTGCAAAGATTCCCTGACTCTGAGTCAGAAAGGCCTTCTAACAGAAAGCAGTTCTCTTTAATGGAATCATGCGTAAATTGCCCAACTGGTTTAGTTTGTCAGGCTACTACGCTGTCAACTTTTTAAAATTCTCCGGCGTCTTGGCCTTCTTCAGTTTCAGCCGGTTGGTGTGATGTTACGAGGTAAACTGCAATTAAAATGGCTGCTCATGGCAATTGTTTGCACAGCGGTCTCTATTTTGATAATAGTAATGAGCCAAATATTTCACTAAAAAGCACAACAGTAAGTATTTCATCGCAGCTGGTAAAAGGTCAGTGATTAACCAATAATGAGTAATTGATCGTTTTACCATACCTTTCCTCTTTACATCCAGTTGATATTTCCATATCTGTACATATTTAAAGAAATATATAGGGTCTATAAATGTTGAGAATAATAGAGAAAATACAAAACATCACATGTGTACTTTCCACTTTACATTTTTCCATTTATATTACATATATATATAAAAAAAAAAAAAATAAAGATTTTTTTTGGGGGGGGGAGCAGGTGGGGGCAGGGACAGTTGGAAATGAAAGGTTCGGCTCTGTATTGTTCTGTGCGATTGCCACTGGATTGATGAGTCTGTTCTGTGTCTGTGCCTGTGTCAGGTAGGGCTAAGGCTTGACATCCTATCTGTGAAGTATCAGGTCTTACACATGCTGACGGTTCCTTTGTGTTGCCTGACTGTGATAAGTGTGCAGAAACAAAGGCGATGCTGCTCCTTCCATTGTATCACAGTATCTTACATCAATTAAGACTATTGAGCGACGCTAACCCTGTCCAGTTTCTCTACAGCGGTCAAAACCTTAACTAGATGCAAACTGAAATTTCTGACAAATAAAAATAATAAATACATATGTATATATATTCCTTACTTCCATTTAAATATATGTTAAATTATATTTTAACTGAAATCATTATGATATTTTGAATCAAGCACAGAGACTTCAAGTTATTTATATGCATAAACAGCATCAAAAATATATTATAGCATGTGAAATTTTATTTACCGATGTGTATTTTCTAGGATTATTGTATAATCATAATATTCGAACTACAATTTTTTTATGTTACTGTTTAGCTTTTTATAAAATGTTAGTGTAGTAATACATTAGTTTACCTTTAATGAAAATCTGTTTTCACCCTGAGAATTTAATGCTATGATATACAAAAATCTGCTAAAATAATTAGAAATTACTTGAAATTGAAATAGAAGTAAAATGAATATGATTACAATTATCATGATATTTGTATGAAATATTCAGTATCACTTTCCATGATGTGTGGTACTTCATGACACACGTTGTAATTGCAGAAAAGGCAGAAAAAAGATCTTACCATTGTGTCCTCAGAAGCAACATGCTGGATGTCAAGAAATCCCATAACTCACTGATGCCCCATTAAATGGTGCAATGGTACTTAAAATGACCACACTTGTTTACTAATAGCACAATTAAATGTGTAGTAATGTCTAACGTTAATAGCTGTGAAACAACTGCCAGTGCAGTCATTACCTGATATGACAAAAGGTTTATTTCGGAAACGTGCAACGAAAAGATAAAGGGTTGTTATTATTATTATTATCATTATTATTATTATTATTATTATTATTATTATTATTATTATTATTAATATTATTATC
>JAODKE010000101.1:28141640-28155805 GCA_026779605.1 Mormyrus hasselquistii | reverse complement strand
TACCTAGTGATGGGAGAAGTGTTGGACACTAACACTAATTGGAGTTACTGCATGCTGCCTATCACTGCCTGGGGTAACCATAATAAAATTTTAACAGTCATTTGTAATTTACGTAACATTTTATATATGCATTTTTCAATAATTTAATTCATATAAAAATGTTGCACAAATACCTTTACTGCATTTATCTATGTACAGTACATATGTAAAATTAAGGACAAAAATAAATGTGAGAAAATCAGGGGAAAAGGGAGGAATGTGTTCTTGAGGAAAAGGAAATGCATGCGGTGGTTGCACCTTACATGACCCCCAGAAGCAGAATGGGTTTGTTTAGAGGATATTGTTGCAAGAGGCTTGGGAGTCCATATGCATCAGCTGGTGCTAACAAAATTTGCCTGCAATCTCATCAGAGACTTCTGAAGTGAATTGAAATAAATGGAGGTGGAATCCCTGTGAGTGGCCGTATTGGCTTTCAAGCTTCTGGCTGGCGAACTTTTGACCCAGGGGTTTCTGGCCGGTCATCCAGTGACCTGTCTGAACTCTAACTAGTATAATCATGTCTACATTATTGACCTTGCTGCCATGGTGACCGCAGGGGTCACGTAGAGAGATTCTCTAAATATGAAAGTGATTGTTTATGTCCGAATTAAGAATTTTAAAATGATTTTTAGCACTACGTGCAAGCAAATGGAAAAGCCTACCGGACAACAAAATTCACTTAATAAAACAGACGTCTTGTGTTTTCTAGGCTGATTAACTGTTCAATAAACCACTACCATGTTGTTAAGTAAAAACAAAAAAAGTACTTTTCCGTGATTTTTGCAGTTAAAATAATGAACATAGGACTGAAATACTAATACGATTAAGACTTAAGAGCTGCTTCCTGTGTACTGCCAGTGACAGAGGATGCACATTTTTTAAATATTTGGCATGTTTTTACCAGTCAGCTGCACTGCAGTTAGTTCAGCGCTGGGAAAATGTCACAATCATCTGCATCTTTTGCAAACCAGCTTTTTCAGTGACCAGATTACGTATCATTTGACATTTTATTAACTGATCTCTGCTCAGTCTCATTCACTATGAAATAGCTTACTCTCATGTCACAGCTGTTGTAGGCAACTGCTGTCCGAACTGTCTTGGCGCCTTGCAGAAGTTGGAATTGAGACTAATTTGACAGGGAAGAATGTCATTCAGTTTGTTACGGATTATCTGTAACTGCTGTGTTTTTAATTTCAGGACAGAGGCTGACCTAGCTAGATTAATTTATAATTGGAGTGCCACAGTTAAGCTGCGGCACACCAATGGGTGGAGCTATGAAATGTGTACAGTCAATATCACAGAAGTCTTTGGATTTCAAAAGGTTAGAAAGCAACATCCAGCCTCGCATCACATCATTTTTCAGTCACAACCACACTGTAATGAAACGCTCCAAAAAGAGCTGCCATTTCATTTCCGTCCCCATTGCTTGATATTCTGTTGTATTTAATTTTTTATGACTTTTTTTTTCAAACGGATTTAAATGGTATCCTAATCTGTCTCATCGTGCTGTGCAGACCTGTATATTGTACGTCATACTAAATGTTTTGTAACTAAAACCTTGAATTCCTCTCCTCATTCTTATCAAGGCTCGCATTTTTATAGCACTTTATTATCATGGCTATTGTAAAACAATTTTTGCACTATTTTAATGCACCTGCCTCTGGAAAATGTCCCAGCTATAACAGTTAAAATGCAAGATGATTTGTCTTGCATATGTTTTATATGATGCATTCCAATCAAGGTTAAATAATTGCACTTTAAGACGTGAATGTATGTATGTTTAGCTGGCAGGAAGCGTGAACGATAGCTGTGGTCCCATAGAGTACCTGTATGTGTGAGAAGGGCGAGGCTGTATTTACGGCTCTCGTAATTGTGGCCATAAATTATATTTTACAAAATTACTCTCTGAAGTTTTATTGCAAGTCTGATTCTGGTTATTGCAGAGCTGATGCCAATTGTGATCTAAGACACTTTGGAAATTACAAGCCATTTGATTTGCACAGGACCCCTCCAGAAATACATCATTAACACTGTACCCAAACCCATAGCCAAGGTGTCCTTGTAGAAAAACATGGTTACAGTAATGTACAAGAGTATGTCCTGTTTTTGATTTATCTACATCTTATGACAACCTCGAAACGCTCTAAAACCAATTTTGCCATGAAGCTAATAGATATTTTTGTACAACTTTCCAATAAATGTAATGAATAGTAATAACAATAATAATAATAATGGCATAACTCTTCAAATAATTGTATATATTTCTTTTCTGACTTCATAACAGTATTTGATCTTTCCGTCGTACATTTACGCGGTCTCCCTTGCGCTCCGTCATGTATAAAAAGGCAATCACTACATCGTAAAGAACAATGCAAGATATGACAAATCTTACTGACAGTTTCTTTTTTTTTTTAAACCAATTTTGTGTATCATTAAAGTGATCATTTTTGATGAGATCAAAATAAGATTTTTTTATGCTCTTAAAACAGTGGGAAAGTAATGCAAAGCTTCCCCTGGTCTGGTAACGTTAAGCTTTCGAAATCTCTTATGTTGCAGTTACACCTCAATAGTTTTGTAAAGTGGCAAAAACAACAACCGTGAAATGTTGCTTTTACTCCTTTTTCTTTTTTTATTATTATTAGATTAGCCTTTATTTATTAATTTGTCCCCAGTTCCACATTCCAATCCTCTGAAGGAAAGCAGTGAGATTAATTCTCCTAGTGCATTCGTGCATAGATTTAATAAGTATTTCAAGGTAAGATCCATCTACTGCATGTTCAGAGCATGGTAAATGACTTGGGCTATGATGACGCACCCTGCTCCCTCTCCGTCTTCTCCCTCCCTCCCTCCCTACCTCCATATACGCCGCCTTAATGAATAGAAAAAGACCCCTTATTAGACTTGGCACAGGCTCTGCACAACATTGCTTCTGGAATTGAGGTTCAAAAGTTCACACTATTCCCTGAAGGCTACTGTTCCGCTTCTGCTGCTGACGATTTTTTTTTCTTTCCCTCTCCTCCCTCCTTTCTTGTCCTCTTTTTTCCCCTTCTCTCTCACTGTCTTTATCCCCATTCTCTCCCACACTTTCGTTCCCCCCTCGCTCAGTCGCTCCTTGCCTGGCAAGATGGAGATATTCTAAGATGGAGGACTGGAAGCCTCTAACCGGGTACATCTGTCACATTTGTGCCTCCTGGCTTCACATTTCTGTAGCTTCAGCTTCCGATATAAGTAATGCAGACCACCCTTTCTCATCCTGAATATATATGGGAATATGCCTGTGTGCTGTGCAGTCATGTCACTACAACTTCAGCTGTTGGGGAGTTGAAATTGAAGTTAATTATAGTTACAATGTAGTCTTATTAATATGTTTTGATTTGCTTTGTTTGTTTACCATCAGTTTCTATCGATATGTAAGTTTCAGTTTGTATCATTTGCAACATTCCACACCTTAAATTATAGTGTACACTTATTCATCCTGTGGTCTACAATGTATAGGCACAATAAGTTTTATTATTATTGTTTTTTATTGAGTTAATAATACGTTTTATTATTTTTTATTATTTCTTTTTTTTGGTAAGACTTTACTTAACGAGGCACAAATGCTTAGTGATAACTCAGTTACTACTGAAGTACAAATTATGGATAAATCTTGACAAATATACTTGATACCTGACATAAAAGATGCGTCGCGATTCATTAATGATGAACAAACATGAGATAACTTGTGGATCTCAGTATTTCACTTGTCTTATTCATGACTTGTTCCTTCAGCAGTTCACAAAGGTTTACAAAATAGTGAGAAATACAGTGACTGCTTGAGATCAAAGATGCATCACGATTCATTAATGATGAACAAACATGAGATGACTTGTGTTATTCATTACTTGTTCCTTCAGTAGTTAGAACAGTTTACAGATTTTTCAGATATTGTAACAAATACTGCTTGAGGAAACTTGTGTGGCAATTAACCTGAACACTAGGACTTAGTTTGTGGTTAATAAATACATAAGTATAATACTGTATTATTTATGCCCTGTCAAGTAAAGTGTTACCGTTTTTTTTTTACTACATATTATTACATTTTACTGTATATCATATCAATATATATTTCTTGTGTGCACTTATTTATTTTGGCTGATCCTGAGATCTGGAGTCATTCTCATGCCCCAAGTGTGCAGTGTCTTTTGTATCAATTACTTTTGTATGACTTTTAAGTACTTAAGATATTTTAATACAGAATTACACCACCCTTAAGCATAATTTGAAAGACGTTGACTTGTGTCCAAGGGAGAAGTTTCAGTTTAATTCTTATTATCGTTTTATTATTAATATGAATATTAAAAGTCATGTAATCCTGGATAGGAAAAAAAATTAAATGGGACAGAGAAATGGTTGTACAGTCAACCTTCTTTGGATGGTATCGTCTTGACTTTGGATTACATGTGTTTGCCTGGCCTCTTTGAACTTTGCCCATGCTTGTCTTGGAGGCTTGGGCCTTCTGTCACGTGTGCCTGGAGGCTGGTGATGATGTTGTTTTTGCCAGACATCGCCACCTACACAGGTGCCATTCATCTCCTAGGACACAATTACTATAGTGTTAAGCCACAGTTAAAGTGCCAAAGAGTTCATTTAGCTGAGAATTTCACCCCCCGCATTGCTGCCATTTGTCCCAGTTAAGGCCCCTCTGCTGCATGTCTGTCTTTGTTATGGACAGGCTTTGGTTGATCCTTTCCAGTTTAGTTGCGCCTACAGTATGTCACCTCATATTTTGTGCAGAAAATGCACCTGTGAGTACCTTTCCTGGGCTCTAGCACTGAGTAAGCACAGAGTAAGCATAGAGTAAGGGGCCGGTGGCCTTTGTCCAAGGGAGGAAACTGCACATCAGCCAGTGGATTGTTGGATCTTTACAAAACAATTGTATTTCATGACTGACAACACATCAGATTATTTTAAAATAAAATTAAGTAGGCCTTTTAGTCTAAAAGCAGGACTTATGCTATGAAATATTTGAAAACTGCATAAAAATATTAACAAGTTCTTGTATCCATCCTGCATTATATGCAATGTCGAAAACATAAGATTTGAATATGGATAACTTATGTGCGATGGAGATAAAGAACAGACCAGCTAACAGGTTCTCCTTTCTCATTTCCATAAGGGTGGGTCTGCTTATGACTCGTATTACATTGAGTTAATTGAATACTGTGGCTTAGCATATAAGGCCAGAGAAACTGCACTGACACCCTCAGAAAGTTTTTTTAAAAAAATCCCGAAATATCAAAGCCGGCGCTTCTAATCTGCCTGGTAGCTGTCCGCTTCTTAGACTGATAGCTGAGCTATCAGAGACTGTGGGTTCATGGAAAGGTTAGTGTTCCCAGGTTCCTCTCGCTCCCCCTTTTCCTCCCTTGCAAATGAGAATTTGATTTTTCTCTCCATTGGACTCCATTCCTGGAGATTAATGAAATTTCAATGCATGGCCCAGGTGCCCCTGCAGCTTTGTTAAGAAAATAAATGGGAATTCTGTGGTCGTTACAGCAAGCATGCTGACAGTGAGCAAGGTGGCGTATATCCACACATCCCAAAAAAGGGCTGCATCTGCATGGATATTTGTTTATTTTTGCTTTTTTTGTGTGTATTCTGGTACTATGTATTGTGGACAAGAGAGAAAAAAACAAAACAATTAGGTTCTTCTTAATTATAAACAATACATCTTCAAATATCCCTCCATCACGCCATTCTCTGTTTTAATCAGAGTTAATGCCAGGTAGAACAAACGTTTCCCCTCTCAAGCGTATGCAGATGTAGTGAATCGTCGCAGATGTTTCATTCGTTTTCAGTCACTTGCGGTATTTTATGTTGAGCTCAACTTTGTTTCCGTGCAGCGAATGCTGCTGGCGGTAAATCTGGGTGCCAGTTTCCCGTGACGGCGTTGTTAATCCATATGTGTATTAATTACCTTGAGCAGCATTTTGCTTTCTGGAAAAGAGGCAAAATATAATGCCTTTTTGTACAGGAGGGAGAGTGAGGGAATTACAGGGAGCTGGGCAGTGCGAGCAAAATAAAACAGATTAAGTTCCTAACATGTAAATGTTTAATAAACATTTAACGGCACCGTTTGACCTTTCCAGCCAGACGAGGGTGATAACTCCAGTTAGTGGAAAGACTCGTGGAGGTCTGGTCTCTTAGTGTAATCGCTGTTGTTCCAATTCCCTGGTTATGACATTTGGAAAATAGACAGGCATGTATTAAGCACTTAATATTTATGTAAGAGTGAAATTAAGCACCTATGTGTGACGGCTTTACAATCACAGTTTGTATTAAAACAATGGACCCATGCAGTGTCAGTGTTGCAGATGCTCCTGAACATGGTGAAATGCCTCCTACATTCTTCTCTGTCTGCTTTGTTACTATGGGGGGAAATTTTAGACATTCATTTCTGTATTTGGGGTCTGTCTACTGAGAAGATAATGTCCTCATAGGGAACCACACGACGTTCTACTCTCACAATGGATGTTGCTCGCATTTTATTATTCCCCAGATATTGCGTTGGAAAGACAATGAATGTCCCTGCAATATTCATTCATGACACAGGTAGCTGTCGCGCATGGCTTCTGTAAATCACTGCATTTGCAGAGTGTGTTCTGTGCTCCCTCTGTGTCACCAGTTTGCTGTTCTACCTGTGCAGCATAGGAGAAAGGCTCTGCATGCACTGTGCACACGGGCTTTAGTAACAGTGCCCTCTTATAGCAGGGGAGGTGCCCCATCTGGAATCTCTGGTCTCAGTACCCAGCTGCAGCAGATCTCCTTTGCACTTTATTATTGTGTCCTTAACTAATGTACATAACTAAATACAGTGCTCACAGAAAGTCTTGGGATGCTTGCTTAATTCAGTAAAAATATGGGAAATTTGTTTTTATTAACAAAATCATTACTTTATTCATTTGTTTGCAAACAATATATATATAACATTAGGAACAACCAGTAGTTTAAAGTAAAACATTCATTTCGAGGAGAATTAAATTGAAAACCAAATTATAGTTCTAGAACAGCTGTTCTGAGTTAAAAAGTTCATTGACAAGCAGTCTCATTGGGTGCTTTTTAATTAGTAACACCTTTGCAATAACATAAAACACCAAACATTTGTGTTTAGTATCCCTTTAGGGGCAAATAGCTACAATTGCAATTAATGGCAAAATGACTAGAAGAGAACTGACTGAGTCAGTCTAAACAATGATGACACTTAATAAAGTGAAAATGTCTGTGCTGAAGATATGTGTAGGTATGCAAACATCTCTGTGTTCTGAGCAATGGACATTTGTTATGAAACCAATAAATTTGCAACATTTATATAGAATTAAGCAAGTGTCCCAAGATTTTCTGAGAGAACTGTATTTATTACCATTGCGTAAAAAATGATTACACTGATAATTCAGAAACCCACATGAAATATTTTCTCTGGGGATGGAGGCCTTTTCTCAGCACTAATATCAATATGAATGCAGAGCCTGACTTCAATCTGCGGTTCCTGCAGCCCTGCCCAAACTAACCATGCTCACGTCACCTGAATTCTACATGTCCCACTTCTCATTGCTTGATTAACCTCTGGGAGATATAAGGACCTTCTCTGAATGAGGCTCTGTTGTGAGGTATTGAGCCTATTCCTTAATGAACCATTCACTTGGTGTGCTTTTGTCTGGCTGGCATTGATCTGTGAGGCATTGCCTGTATTTCTGACCTTGTTTGCTGGACGTTATTTGGACTTGGTATCCCCATTGCCCTGGATTGGTTACTGGGTCAAGCCTGTGTTTTGACCCTGATTTTTGGATTTTGTTTTGGTGTTCATCATTACTAAGTGGGATTCAATAAAAATGCTTGCTTTGTGCTTTATTATTGAAACTCTTTCATTATAATTTAAAAGACCCTGCTTCTGTTTAAAAAAGCCTTGGAATCAAGTTAAATGAATGCAAAAATATGAGTATATTAAAATTACAAATGTCATTTATTTTTTTTTGCATAAGCTAAACTTGTAAATTGGACAAAAAATGTAATAAATGATAAAACAATTGCTTTAGTTATTCTGTTTTCCAAATATTTTATAAAGAGTTGTATAAAATAAATCTGATTTATAAATGCAGAAATTTAATCTGATGACTTACAAACTCTTGCGTGACCTTCACTGAAGGTGCTGTTTATGCAGAATCCTCTGCTTCAGTGGGAAGGTGATCTCAAGTGACCCTAGATACAGGACCATTTCAAAAAGCTAGCCAATGTTCCTAAGCACTTTCTACTTGATAAGAAAAAATACATTTGTAAAGCAATAACTGTTCTCTACGTTGCACATGGTTCAGTACTGTGCAAAAGTCTTAGACAGTCAAGCAAAATGATGTTTAAAAGTATATTCATGTTGGTGGAAATGTCTGTCAAAGTGTGTCAGCTTAACCATTTCAAAATATCTTCTAAAGTCACCCTGGTATTTGCAGCAACTTACTATTATCAGTGTATCTTTTGACTTTAACATTACCACACCATGTTCAGGTAATCAGCTCCTCCCTTTTTTTTAACAAATTAAATGAATTAATTTAGCGAGCTGGTGGTGAAATTTAACAGATGCATGGAACGGCTGAGGTGCCCCTGAGGAGAGGTTTGGGGACTGAAGTGGTGTTCATCCAGCCATCCAACTAGATATCTGTGCCTTTTGGGTGAACAGAAGATATTTCTTATCGTGTTACTCTTAATTTACATATGCTCCAATGTTAAGTGGTGTTTTTGTTCTGGGCAATCATACACTTACTACCCAGATAAATAGCTTTACACATTTTCTTTGGCTGCCTAAGACTTTTGCACAGTACTGTATATATTATACAGAATACTGAACTCTAAGAAATTCTATTTAAAAATATCACAGCAGAAATCTAGATACAAAAGAGTTAAAAGTGGATGAAAACAAAACAGATTTTGTGGAGCTGTCCTTTCCTTCCTGTAAGGCCGATGAGACGACAAGCTCAGCGATACGCCTTGGCCCGGATGCTTGGGTTCCACGTAGCTTCCACGCTATTTTTTTCTCGAGGTCAACCTGCCCTGTCTGTCTGGCAGGGTTCATGCCCTGGCGTGTGACTGGGAATCAAACCCCCCCGCCGGTAGCTCTACGGCTTGTTTAGCGGTCAGTTCCCTCCCATTACTTTCCGGCCCCCGTGTTGTTGAGGAGGAAGGATGCTGAGCGGCTGGGTGTGGAACGCGCCGGGGCAGCCAGCCGTATCGCCTGCACAGGAATGCCGACTCGGGGGGGTGGGGGGGTCGCTCCCGGGGCTAACAATAGGTGGACTGGGGCTGGGGGAGTCCCTGACTGTCACTGCGGTGAAATATGAACTTCCTGTTCGTTCACAACAGCAGGAAAGAGCTGAGGAGGTCAGACTCGGGCTCTGATATCCAGCGCCAAGGCCCATGACCAGGAATCATCTGTGCATGGCAGCCTGGGCACTGAACTCTGTGCGTTTCAGCTCAGCCAGAAACTCCTGCTTGTACTATATTCTGAAAGTAAATGGTATTAATTTTTAAAGCAACCACATCCATTTGTGAGAAATCCCCCCCCCCCCTTTTCCCAAGAAGTTTTGTTTGCATTCAAAATTTGTGAAACTTGGTGCAATTATGTTTAACAAGAAAAACAGATGCATGCATCGACCACTCTAATGTTCCACATATGCAGTGATATTTCATTCCAGAATAAATTTTGAGATCCAGAATCAAAACCATGACACATTTTTCAAAGAAAATATTTTATGCAGATCATGAATGTTGCCCTGGATCTTTAAATCATGGTTTACATGAGCAGTTATATATTACAGATGTTGAAGTGGAATTTGCCTCTATGTGGAAACCAAATGATGTACAGTAAGCGTTTCCGGTTATTAAAAACAGTTACTTGTAAGGTATTTGTTTCTTTGGAATGACTGTTATATCTTTGTACCACCTGAAGACAGAAAAAAAATGGAAAGTGTCTGTCAAATGATCTTTATGCCTTTAATAAAGCGAGAAGTTTTTTTTCTTCTGTGTCATCGTATAAGTATATATACGGTAATAATAAGTACAGGGCATTTATTTCATATTCCTTTAAATCAGAAGGGCCAAATCTGACATGTTAGCTGCTCTCAGCCAAGGTCACTCCTGACTGCCACAGGTTCAGGTTTAAGAGCTTGGTGAATGAGCGAGTAAGAGAGTGGGGTTGACAGTATTTGGGTGTCTTTGACTGACCTGACTGTGCACTCCCGAAGCGCCACTTGTTCAAACACGGCTCCCATAGACAGCCGCTGAAGCGCATGATTAGCACGGCGAATGGCTGAGGTGAAGCACTGGTCACGGTATCATGGGGTGAGCGTTAGCGCAGAGGCCAGGATGAGAGTCGTTTTTCACACTGTCACAACATCCAGCCAGAGTCCACGCAGCGCGGACTCACTTCCTACACCCTGTTTATCCCTGGCAGCTGCTCCATATCCCCATTGAATCCTACTGTAACATGGAGTAACATAGAGTATCATGGAGTAACATGGAGTATTTCCCTTTAACTTGCCAATACAGACTTTCATTTTGTATTGTGTTTCAGAATCATCATAGCGTGTTGGCCATATTTGATAATACCACCAAAAATCTTTTTTATAATGTCAAAACCGTTAAGAAATAAACTCTACAAGGAGGTTAAACTGGACTTAATATATTATGTTATTTCTTTTTTGAGCCAAAAAAGACATTCCACCATAGCGATGTAGCTTACAATTTAATAATTTTATAATGCGGGGCATACATTTTAGAAGGCATTGCTCAGTCATTCAGCATTAGCTTGTCATTTGTAATTTGGTGGTCAATGACATTGAAGTTACTCTCTATTCCTTTAACGATGCACTCTGGGGAAAAAGTTCACTGGAAGCCGAATGTCTAAGTATGAATTCAAAGTGAGGCTGGTGCGCCTCTGTCATTGTCCCTGCCCTCCTATTTGACTTTGACATCATGCCAAGACGGCCGGTTTTGCATAAAGAACAATTCTCTCACTGTCTTTGCCTGCCCTAATCTTTTGTCTGGTTCAACCAAATTGTAATCCCTTGCCATCCACCCCCCACCCCCCATGCCCCACAATGAATGAGAAGTTGGGTGTTTTAGATCTTTATTAATTCATATCAAAGGCATTTAATTTGGGTCCAGAAGGTGCAGGGAACAGAACACATTGTAATGAGCTCTCCTCATATTAGGCTTGCAATCTAATTAAAACAGCCTTAATCTGAGTGGGGAAATTGACATTTTTTTAATGATAGCCCCTGACAGATTTTTGTTATATAGACTTCTGTGCCAACCCACCAATGTGGACATCGCCTACAGCCTAAATTCCTTTTTATTTGTGGTAAATAATTTTTTTGGTGTTTATTTTTCACATAATTAAAAATACAAACCACCCACAATTTCCCAGCATTTGAAGGGTAATTACACATTTATGTGTGGTAAAAAAAAAAACACCTGATCAAAAGAGAAACAAAAAACAAAACAAAAAGAGGCCTTTGCATTGTGTGAAGTGATAGGTGTGTAATACAGTGATAACGCAATCAATGGACCAAAGTGTCGTGTGTGTAACCTAGGAGACGGGACGCCCCTCTTTGACAGAAAACCCTGCCTCTTGCTCCAAAGAGAAGACCCATTTTGTTGGGAGGTGAGTTCAGATAACAGGAAATCTGGCACATCCAGAATATAGGAGACATTGATTGCTGTCAAGTGCCTCCATTAATTTGGGCGGCATTTAGAATGCAACAGAGTATTTTTATTGCCCAAATCTAACTACCTCTCACAGCATCGATCTCACAGCATCGAAGCAAGTGTTCATGTCACCTCCACGGACAACATTGATGTTCTGGCACTTAATTTTTATTATGGATGATAATACTATTTAATGTTATTTATTAATATTATTGTGTTTACTTTATGCTGCAGTGCTGGGAAAAAAAATACTATTTATTACTAGTTGTAATGCTGTATTTAAATTGGATCGGGTAACACTCAGCACATTATGGGGTTACTATGTTTTCAAATGAAGAATTTTCAAACATTGATATTTTTTAAATTTTATATATATATATATTTTTTTTTTTTAAAAAAAGAAAAGAATCTTTGAATATTTCACCCACAGCGCTGACTTTTCTGTCTCGACATCTTTATTGATATGTGCGAACAACATCAAAGATGGCCTCCATGATGCAGGGAGACTGCAGCTCACATGCAAGGATTTGCACCTTGCAGTGCTTTGAAGAGCACATGCCTGATAGCCCACTGCTACTTTTGGCTGCATTGTTTGCACACTGCGTTAAAACAAACCAGCTGGAGAAGGCTTCTCAAAAACGGCTGCCAACAGTTTGATCCGAGGGATGATGTCATAAATCAAAGGGATGGGGTACGGAGAAAATATCTAAAAGAAAGGGATGAGTCGTTCATTCTCCATATGGAGCACATTCTTGCAGTGTCAGTCTTAAACCAACTGGTGTTTCCTGTCTGCACCTTACAGTTTGGAGTGTATATTTTATCAGGTTCCTCTGAAAAAGAGGAATGAAAAAAAAACCCCCGCAAGATTATCGAGGGCAGGTGTTTGCCATTTCGCTGACAGGCTGCTTATTTTAAAAAGCGCAGAAAAGAGCATGATTTATAGCTGTAAGGATAACAATAATCATGTGAACATTAAACTTTTAAAATGGTTAATATTATACATGCCTGGATTAACTCCAACCATGAGGTGAACGTAGATGAAAATTCAATGGAGAATACAGAGGAAGCAACAGCAAAATGAGAGTAAGATGTGTCTGTGCTTTTTAAAATATCAGACACCATCAAAACGTCCAGTGGAATCGAAAACTGTTGGAATCTCTCTGTATTTTAGCATGAATTAAATAGGCTGTGTCTGTGCTGGCCACGTAATCCCTGACGTTTTTTGGTTAGAGGGTCATCTATGTCCTTTGAACAGACAACAAACATCAGTATCCATATTTTAACCTAAAACAAAATTATTTTTAAAAGAATCACCTTTTAGTATATGTTCATAAAAGCACAATTAGTATCAGTGAATTAATAATAGTGACTATTGCAGATCACAGATACCTCGTATCTACCTATTACATTATGTTTTTACTAATCCTAATATACTAAAGTTAGTGTTATCCATATGTCTGCAATCTATTACAGATCAAAAGTGAAATTCATTTTCAGAAAATTTGAGAATGGTGATAAAGTATGATTCAAATTTTGAATTACTATGAATAATTATACTGTAGTTTGAGTTAGTGAACACTCATGCAAACTGGTCCCTTTTTCAGTGAGTACAAGGGTAGTTCACCATGACTAATGGTTGTTGTTTTCTTTTTTTAATGTAAACTTCTAAATCTCCAGAACCCCAGTAGCCTTGAGGTTCTATATAAATACACGTAAGAGGTCAATACAACTGATGCATGTAAAGGAGATAGCTGTCAGGGGAAATGTCACGTTAGATTAGGCTGTACTCATCGCGAGACAGTCACAAGAACAGATTGGAGTATTCAAACACAGAGAAGCTGCACGTGTAATCATTCAGAGATAGGTAATCCCGTCATGGAGAATTATTCCTCTTTTACGCATCCAAGCCATTCAGTCCTGTAGAATCTGGCACCCTTTTGTACTTACCCTGTTTAAAATGCAGGTTTTGCACCAATACGTTTTTTTCTTCCTTCCAGTGTGGTGCGTTGTAAATTAATATTTTACGCAATAATATGCCTATAATATGTTACAGTGTTACATATAGTAATATTTAGAATATTTTTATGTTAAAAAATTATTGACATATTCATTTATATTTCATATGCAATCCGGCGGCCGTCCTGCTTCCGTAGCTTCCGGAATCGCCCTGGACCCCCGCGACCCTGTATAAGACAGGCGGGTATGAAATATGGATGGATGGATGGATGGATTAAGGGGAAAAAACACTTACAACTAACATGTGCCAAGTTTAATATGAACTGCAGTTTGTGAATTAGTAAAGGATTTTCCGTTATCGATAGACTTCGGATAAAACCATCTACCGTCAAAATTTACAATGTACGCTATATATATATATATATATATATATATAT
>JAODKE010000101.1:28120638-28141596 GCA_026779605.1 Mormyrus hasselquistii | reverse complement strand
TAGCTGAAAAACAACAAGCGGTCCATGGTTCAAAACCCGCAAGTTACATAGCGAAGTAGCGTTTGGTAACGTGCAGCTTCCACGAAGTACGTAAATACAATAAATATCGATACCTGTGGTGTTTATACTTACTACGAATCTTGATTAACAAATACAATAAGAAATAGCAGTAGTACTAGTGGCTAATAGTAATAAAAAAAAATTATTAATAATTTTACTGCACTTTCTGTTGACGGTGAATTGTAGCTGCTCCAGCAGTCTGCGGTTTCCCGTGCTTCCAAAATGTAATGTTAAATAAAATTAGGTAATAGAGGAGCTAAAAGGAAAAGAGACAAGCATGAAAATAATGAAAGTTACCATTCACCATTTGGGCCGCACAGACCAGCGTAATTACTAAAAATGTATTATAGCATTTTTCGGTGGATGAATGACAGTTACAAGCTTTGGTCTTACTTGCCTGTATTTTGAGCGGACTTTTTATTTGACATTTTAAGTTTCAAGAATGCATGAGCATGCTTTATTAAATACAATACACCTCGTAAAAACACGCTTTATCTAGTCAAACTAGTCTCTGAAATAAACAACCAGACCTCCGTTCAAATTGTATAATTATTACAATGTTGGATATGTTATTGAGAAGTACAGTTTTAGAAGCTGGTTTACAGTAAGTAATTCAGGTGATTTCAAAGAAGCAGTAATTAATACAATATGATAGTATGTTAAAACAAGACTGATACTTTGAACTTACATCGTATTGCACTGCTTACTACTGTAGGTAAAGCTGGTATTTTATTCACGCAGTGGATATTTTTCGTCCTGCTCTCTGGAGATAATCTGATGTTCCGTGACACAGCAGTAAGAATCATGACAGAGGGTCTTCAGGGATAAATAAGCCCTTAAAAATCAAACTTTTAAATGAATAATTTATAAAGCATTTTTAATAAAGAAGTGTAAATTTTAGAATAATACTGTATAAATCAGATAAAATAATGCATGAACTGAATTTTGAATCGGCTGTAGTCAGGACAAATTCCACAGTAAACAAAATCTGAAGTAATAAGGCATAATAGAAAATACTGATATTGTTAGCAACAGTATTATATAGTATTATATAGTATTATCAAACATGACAAAACTAATTATTTGCGTCACTATCTTAGCTTTGCTGGTCGTATGAATTGTTAAGCATGAATTCTTGTCAGTTTTATCTCAGTTTTCATGTGATTTAAGTTTAGTTTTTTGGTAGTCTTCAAAAATTTTCTATTGATACAGCACTCAGCTATTTATTAATTATAAAGAAGGGATAATGACTCTAACTGTGGTCAGTGCACCCATCTCCTGATCACATATCTGCTCAGGGTCACGCGAGGACTTGGAACTCGTCCAAAGGCGTCACGGGCCGCTAGGCTAGAGTGCACTGTGGTCTGGACGGCAGTCATTTACAGGGCACATGCACACACAATGGGGATTTTAAAGACACCAATTAGTGCATCTAAATGGGACTGCCGGAGGAAATTCGTGCGACACATGTGAGCTCCACATACACACAGGAGACACCAGAGTCAAACCCCTGGAGGTGTGAGGCGACGGTTCTGCCCACTGAACCACTATGCCACCCGCATCATCACTGCCTTTTAATTACTGTTATTTTAAATGCTGTCTCTGTTTCAGTTCTTCTCAATAGATCTCAGTACCTGTCTCTTCTATCAGCTAGTCATTTACAGTGTTTACTCAGAACCAGAACAGTTTTCACTGGGGTACTGCGGGGAACGCATATGTGACTATAATCTTGTCTAATTCTGAACAGGGTTCATTGCCCTTGATTTGATATTTGCTGCATAATAACCATATCTAAACCTATATTTGAGTGGACATACTGGTTGTGAACAAATCATGTTTTTGTAATGATTTCTTTTGATTCTGTTGCATATTTTTTATGACATTGATTCGATTAGTGAAAACTGTCAGAAAGAACAAAACCTGTACGTGATGAGATGTATTTATTGTATGTGTTTTTAAAAATATAAACCAAGTGTTATATTTTATATGGTATTAATGAGGGGAATAGTCCCCCCATTTCCACACTGTCCCCCCCCCCCCCCCCCACAGAGATCTCAGCCTGAAATAGCATGAACCTGTTAAAGGGGACCTGCTATGAGATCTAAAAAATTAAATAGTACTGATTAGGAAGTATTCAATGTAAAGCTGACTACACTAATATATTGCTAACACATTATATTAGCTGCACCTTCATAATGCATTGATAATGCATTCATATAGCATTCATAAACAGCATATAGGAATAGCTTTAATATACATTAATAACAAACAAGCATATAATTATAACAAACATTATAATTGTATAATCATATAAAGTTTGTTGTTATTGTAAATTAAAGCTGTTAGGGTACAGTATGTTGGGATGTAAGGTATACTTCTGTGCTGTTTATGAATGTTCCATGAATGCATTATGAAGGTGCACTGAATAAACTAAGAATGCATTATAAGGACATTTTGAAAGTGTAGTTAACATAAAGCCTTACCCAATATTTAATAACATATTTCTTCCATATTATATTTTTGAATTTTTAGTGGGTATTCTGTACTTATTGCTTGATTTTTGGGTTTATCTGGGTAACAGCAGGTTAACGTGTGTATGTTTCATTGGCTATTTTGTTGTAATATTAATATGTTACGATAGACCCACATTTAGACTTGCAATGTGCACCTGCAGTTGATTTGTATATAGTCCTTTGTAGTCCTTTCATAAGAGCTCATGACTTAACATTTAGGGATGCTTTGAATTATGGATGTGTAAACTGCACAGACCATTACTTTAGGCTAAGCCTGTTACTTCATGTTATTATCTCATCAATGATGCAACTTATTTTCACATTTACCTAATTAATGGTTGCAAGATAATTCTTCGTTTTCGATTTCAGCCCCTTTGCCATTACACAGCCTTTGTGCTTTGTAAAATTAATCCCAATGCCATCCATCCATTTTCCATAACTGCTTATGCGGTAAAGGCCTTAACCCTACCTTAACCTTAACACTCTTGCCAGTCCGTCACAAGGGACACTGTTACATACACAACACACAACATGAACAAGTTAGATATGCCAGTTTATTAGTTGAGGTGGGATTCAAATCCCCAACTGTAGGGAGGCAAGGTGATAGAGCTAGCTACTCTACTAACCGATTCACCTGAAACATTTAATGTGAAAGTAGAACACACCCTCTGATGTCTAAGGGAAGCTTTTCCATTAATACAATTTATTTATCAATATAGGTCTGTTGTAAGTTAGAGATATGTAAATAGGGGTCTGTTAAGTGAACGTTGCATTGTTTGATCTTTATTGGGGCTTTGCAAATGTAGGGGAATTATCTATACATGTTATTGTTTTTCTTTATGTTTTTATATGAGTCAACTGCAGGGGCCTGTTTCCCAAAGCAGGATTACTTGCTTAGCTGAGTAACTTGTCGGATTTAAGGTAGTCTTAAGATTAAGTCTTTAGCCCAGACTACCTTAAATCTGGCAAGTTATCTGGCTAAACAAGAAATCCTGCTTTGTGACACAGGCCCGAGGTCACTTTGTGAATTTGGTTGTATGTTTGGTTGTGCCTCTATTATGACTGGTAGGTTTGTATTTGCAGTGGTATCGTGCTGTAGCATTTTGTACTATGGCAATGGTCCAGAAGACTGTTTAATATGAAAACATGGTATTGTTCCCTTGTATTGTAATGGTTTGTTATTAAATGTTTGTTTCACGCATTAATGATATAATATGTACTTTAATCCACCCACTAATCAAACATATCAGTCTCTATACTCATTTGTGTCTCTTATTCCCATGTAGTACCTCCTAAAATTCTAAAGAACAGCCCTTAATATCTGTAATGCAGCTACATTGAATTTTACTCCCATCAGAATCGGTTGTCTGCAGTTGTAGTAGAACATTATAAGTTATTGACTTAAGAATAAAGATATTTTATTCTCTTGTTAAAATGTAAATAATATTTATTCATTAAGATGATTCAGAAAGCAGAATATGATATGGTGTGATGAAGTGAAAATACACTGAGGTGTGATACAAACGGCTCTGAAAATACACACCTCATCTTTACAATAAGCACATTACACCACACAGTTTGCTTCAGTTATACTGCCATTTCCTGTTTAATTTAATTATTTTGTGGCACATTTCTTTTGTTTAGTTTACTCATTCAGTGCATTTAGACAGGAGCATAGCTAGAAATTCAGGGCCCCTGACAAAATGTGCTCTAATAATAATGAAATACTCATCCATCATGGATAGATAGAATGTAGGGGGTGTCCCCACGGTAGAATTTCCTGAGCTGGGGGAGGTCTATCCTCCATGATAAAATTTACAGGGAGGAGGTTATCCCGAGTGTATAAATGATGATTTTTATATTCAGGGGCCCCTATAAAGGCCTGGACCCCCTGAATCTGCTCCAGTACCCCTGCCTGTACCAGAAAAACAAAGCAACTGCAAAGCAATATACCGTAGACCCATCTCCATCATTTAGAGGGCATCATATTTTTGTCCGCATGTGGCTGACCTTTGCTGCACTCAGCATAACTCTCCTGACCGAGCTGATGAAGCCCACTCTTTGGTGAATATGAACGATGAGACATAGTGCCAGTCAGTGAGATACAGTCTGGCAAACCTGTATTGCCCCTTCTGTGTAGAGCTCTCAGCGAAGGATGCCTCCTTGCAAGTCTTGCGATACCATACATGCCTTTGATGTTTGTAGAATGGATGGTCATGGAGATATTGGACTGTCATGGAGATCTGACATGACACATTCATCTCAAAGAACATGTCATATTTTTCCCAGCACTGAGTCTTAACAGCTGCCAGCTTTCTTCTGTAAGCTATTCCCCCATTGCTTGCATCTCTTTGAGTTTTGAATTTTATTCACCATGATTTTAATTTCTTTGCTATTGTGTTTTTTCTGATTTATACCCCATGAAACTGTGGCAGTGACAAGGGAGACGCTTGGGGATGCTCTGAAATGAGCACCCCCAAAAAACTGCTTTCTTGTAGAAATGTAGAAATCAATGAATTTCAGTGAAATACTATTCTATGAGGTCTATAAAGGTGATGGCACTTACTGCATTAAAGATTTATTAAATTCACAAGTCACTTTTATAAATTTGCCCAAAATAGGGCGCTAATCAGCCAGTTAATTTGAAGACAGGAATAAACACAAAGAGATCCTGCTCTGATAAACACACGCACACAAACATTAAGTACAGATTTGCAAACTCGTGCACCCCCCCCCCTACACACACACACACATCCACACACACACACACACACATCCACACACACACACATCCACACATACTCCTCTTTCCTACACTTCCATTTTTAAAAAAACATGGCCATTATAGCACAGCGTTTCCCAAGCATTACCCTTCGCAGCAGTGATGTGTTTGCCATTCTTATAAGTTGCAGGGTTTCCAACTGTCACGCGTCTATTGTGACACTCACGCTTTCAAACTGTCGTGGTCATGCAAGAAATCTTATGGCAAATCAATGTTATTCCAGTATTAACCTAAACTTAGCTACATAAAAGTGTTTGGGATTAGTTCGCAAACCCTACAGACTATTTACAAGGTAATAAAACTGTCACATGTGTCTGCAGACGTCTCAAAAATATAACTCCAGCCTGCTGACCAAAGTTGGCAACCTCTGAAGTTTGGAAGTTAGACATCATCACATCACCAACTTTGGTAACATTTTACTTAAAACAGTCATTATACTGCACTACACTTACTGTACCTTCATAATGCATTATAAGGTACTCATAAAGTATTATAAACCTGGCTATTACTATTTATAAAAAAGACATAACACACTACAGCCATGTTTATTATTCTTTATGAATGTTCTATAAAGTTCTCATCTATAATTCACTATAAATACCTTCATAATTCAGCACAAAGCATCCTTAATTCTTATACTGACCATTATAATGCATTTATGAAGGTGTTTATAGTGCATTATAGATGAGGCCTTCATTGAGCATTCATAATGCATGGGAAACATGGCTATAATGTGTTATACCTAAATATTTATAGCCATGTTAATAATATTTTATGAACATGTTACAATGAATTATAAGAACAGTTATTAGGCTTTATGAATACGGGCTTCATAGAAAGTGCTACCTCAACTTCTAGCATCCAGTCAGCGGCCCCAGAATCTGTCCTTCAAGTGCAGCTTCTTGGTGGGAATTTCAAGCTTCCCAGCTTATGTGGATGGCAGAATAAGACGAGAGCTTACCTTTGTTAATTCCTTTACAATCTAAGGATCTTGATAATGTGGGCAGGCACTGTTATCTCACACCCCTGACATGTGGCTTTGAGTTGCCGCCTGGGTTCCACATGTGTGCAGTTTACTTCCAGGGTCCAAGAACTTGCCGAGTTACCAAATTGGCCGTAGGTGTGAGTGTGCTCTGTGATGGGTAGGTCCCCCATCCGGGGCTGTTCCCTGCCCTCTGTCCATAGGCTCTGGACCCCCTGCAACCCTGAATAAGACAAGTGCTTACAGAAAATAGACGGATGGTTGGATATTGATAGCCTGCCTTCAGATCTCATATTTGTAGCTTATTACATTTATGGGAGGGAACGATATTCGCAAGGTAAAAGCCTATACTTTACGATTAGAAATTTATTTAGATTGGTTTGAGTATTGTCACATATTTGTATTTGTAAAAGTAACCAATGCACATTTTTTATGATCAGATATTTTTATTTTTAAATACAATACATTGAATTATTAAAATATTGGGCATTGCACATTACTGAACAATTACATTTTCTTTCCTTATTAACTAGAAGAACTACACATTCTGAACAGTTTTATATGTAATAGTTTACAAGTTACTGTGTAACTGATCAACAATGGGTCAGGGCCAAATAGAGAGGGGGAAAAGTCACAGCACCCACTCCACAAATCTGGCTCCCCCCAGCAGCACCTGCAACATTAAATCATCACTGCCGCTGCTGCCATGGAAACAGGGCTTCCATTAATTTTTTTTTTAGAAAATTCTGAAAAGTATATTAAAAAAGTGAAATCTTTCTGTTTTCTTTAAAAATATTGTTATAGCAATATCCTACACCTTTATCCACGATAATCTGTCATCAGTGATAGTGTAGAAGGTATAATTTGCTTATAAAAATACAAGCTACACTGATATGGAAATGTTGAAAGACTGTACAGGCATCAATTTACTGGTCCCAAGTCAGGCTGGCATATTGCTTCTTTCAGTGAAAATACCATGCTGTCTGGTCTTTGAACTGCATAGATAACTGATTTATTAAACATATGCAGGGCCGTCGATGGGGGGGGGGGGTGACCGGGTCAGTTGATTCTTTGAATATTCTGCCGGAATAATTTGTAAAAAATACATATTTGTGAGTCACATAAACGTTGGGGGTGGCATGCTGGTGCAGTTGGTTGGCATTGTTGTCTCCCACCCCTGGGATCCGGGTTCAAGTCTTTACCAGGGTTCCGTGTGTGGAGTTTGCACATTCTCCCTGTGTTGTCATACAGTTTCCTCCAGGGACTCCAGTTCCCCCCGGTCCGACAACATGATGAGGTTAATTGGAGTTGACAAATTGCCCATAGGTGTGCTAATGAGACTGAATGGTGTGTGAGTGTGGCCTGGGATGGTTTGGGGCCCCATCCTAGATGGTTCCTCACTTTCTACCTATAGGCTCTGGACCCCCCCCATGACTCTAAATAGGACATTGCAGCATTAATAAGATAAGGTTAAAACTCTCACCTTTGATACAATTTATGAAGGGATTTTTTACGGGAATTTCCCACACCCCAGTCTCGTGTACATGACCAGTCAGAAAACACCTGTATGCATTTAAACTTTCATATGCTTTAAACGGCTCATTCCTGTATCAGGATGTGGTGTGAACTAGATACTTGACAATGATGTCGTAATACTCCAGGTTGGGGGTGTCGCCCACGTTGTGATGCTGAAAAGGTGACTCGGGAATGAGAGTGAATCACGTATACCAGCCTTATTCAGTTTCGGTTGATATCTGGTATTACATGAGATGTATGAGTTATCTAAAATAAAAAAAGTGTGTCTCTACTGTTTTTTGTCATTTTTTTGTGACAGAATGGGGGGGGGGGGGGGGCTTGGCGATCCGTCTTCTCTGCGGACATGAGCAAGACACATAGCTGGGGCTGGGCTTGTGTCAATATGGAAGGCAGATTTGTAAATGAAATTCCTCATTGTAGTCTTTCCAAAATTTCTTGCAACCTGGTTCTGGACATTATTAGCCAACAGTTTGTTTTAGATAGATAGCCTTTATTGTCATTATAGAAGAAGCTATTGCAATGAAATTCATTTTTTGCATAGCCCCTCTTGCTCTCTTATGAGACACACACATTTAGCTTGGGGTCAAAGTGCAGGATTAGCCTTTTTCCAGCAGGCCATTCAGCAGTTTTTGCTGCTAAGGACCTTGCTACTGAGCCCGACAGTGGCAAGATTATTCTGCTGGCTACATAAGGATCATCACTTATACAACAGTAACTTAATGTCACTAATGAGTCACAAACAACAGTCTTTCAATAGGGATTTAAGCATCAAGTTAATCTGATATGTCTGCTTTGCAGCCCCTGCCAATGTGTTTGTTACCAATACAGATTTGGAAAATATGCCCAAGAGTTATTCATTATTATGATTTTTTATTTTTGCCTTGATAATTAAGCATAGGTATTTAGAAGTGATTGTAGCAGATACATTTGGTGGCAGAAAGCACTTTCAAACATTTAAATGCTTTTCAAATGGATTTTAATAACACTATCATTCTGTGTGTTTGTCTTCTTCTCCTCTATTTATTATGTGCTTGTTCGAAAAATAATCACCTCCTAGGAGTGATTGAAGGTTCAGTATGAAGTTTTGTTTTTTCTTAAGCATTTTGACCAGTGTCCTCTCTGCTTTATTTAGGAGTATATATTTGTGTTTTTGTTATGTTAATTCAAGTGTGAAATGACAAGTTGAGCAAAACAAATGACAGTAAATGTGTAACATATGAAGGGCTATGCATGAAAATGTGTCTTGATAAAAGCCACTAACAAACTAACCCTTGCACTTACTTCCCTAATTGTCCTGGACCTGTTGCTTGTGGTTCAGCGATAGCTGAATGTTTAGTGCCTGCAGGTACATTGTGAAGAAATGTGCTTGCATGCAAACCGGCCACATCATTTCTTAACATTCCGCCTTACCAGTTAAATAGACTGTTTTTTTTCAGTACAGATGCCTTCAGTGTGCTTCCTCGAATGAATGACGAGGAGCATGAACACATGGAGCGGTTGGGTGTGGCTTTCCGTAGCGTGATGTCCTCACTATTCCGGGTGTCGGTAGCACAGCCAAATGATAAACCTTTGGTTCTAGCTTTTTCTATTTATTCACTTCATGACCATGAGTGTGAGATGGTTCTCGCTGGTTCTGCAAATCTAGGAATACAAATCCATCGATCTTTATCGGTACAGTACAGCACAGTACAGGATGCTTGTAATGAATGGTATATTTGTGTGTGTGTTGGTCAATTTTGACGTATTTTGACATTGTGGGGAAACATTTTTATAAAAGTCTGTGACTGTAATCAAAAAGCTAAAAATCCTGTATTTTGTTTGGTCACTCATGATTAAGGATTGGCCTGGGTTGGGGTTATGGTTGTCGTTGTTGGGTATAGGGTCTCTCCCACAGAAATGAATGGAGAGTCCCCATAAAGATATGAATATGTGGACTGTATGTGTGTGTGTGTGTGTGTGTGTGTGTTTGTATTTGTGTGTGTGTGTATCTTCTGGGTGCTTAACTCTGTTGCATCAGCGACCTAATTACAGGTGCTAAAAACACACACTTCATATTAGCAAAGCTATTACTATTATAACCGTGATTCCCCCTTGTGACATGCAACATCTTTTTATATTGATTTTATCTAATATTGATTCTGGTTTATTCATTGATCAGGGTACAAAAAATCAGCAATGTGCAGCCAGCATCCTGAAGTGAAATATAAGAAATGACCGCCCTGATGGTCTGACATGTTCTGCCTTCTGTGTAGTCATGGTAACATGAGCAAAGCTGAGAAACCACAGGTCGCTTTTCAAATGCCTGTTTCTAGACATGCACAAATACCATAGAGCAAATCCATCAGATATACCCATTCTGAGCTTATTGCTAAAATGTGTAGTATTCAAGTTAAATATACATTATTTCATTTGCACTGTACCACACATAAGGAGTGTACAGTACATGCAACATAAGGATTTTTTTTCTGCAGTAAACAACTTTTATTTAATAAATGTGAATATTAAAATAATGTGCAAAAAGTAACTGCTGTATGTTTCAATAAGTAGCCAACCATAAATAGTTTACATTGTCGTTAAAGGAGGTGTCTGTCCGTATTATTGTCTCCCTGTAAATGCATCCATGTCTGCAGTGCTCTAGTCCTCAAGCTACTGCGTGCAGTACAAATACACTTTTGAATGGAGATCGTACAGCGTGTTGGCAGAACATATGCATCAGAGTCGATTCCCATGGAATTCCGGTCATAGTGCAGCAGGGTCACGGCTAGTTTAGGAGGTACTCTTTGGGTGAGAGAGGCTCTGTGTGGGTTGGCCTTCAAGAGAAGAATGCACCATGAAAAGAACACACACGCCCCCAGTCCCTCTTGCCCCCCACCCCCCCCCCCCCCCAACCCGGACTCCACTTAAGCTCAGTGTCCTTTAGTCCAGTCTGGAGGAAAAGAGTATGAAGGGGTGAAGGGATGACCAGGGTCACGGAACGGTCAAATCCAACTCTTATCAGAGAACGCCCCTACACACGGGACCTTTCCTTAATAATCACCATCCCTCTCTGCCCTGCAACCTGCCACTGGCTATTTTTAGATTGGCAGGGAAAAAAAAGCATTTCTGCTCCATAGCAACAGGGCTGGCAGGACGCTGCCGTCAGCTATGCAGCGGGGCCTCAGGTTCGCAGATTTTCCACGGAAACTCAGTGACAGCCTCTTTTTCGATGACAGGACAAAGACTGTTCCGCCAAAAATCATATTAGTTACAAGAGTTGATGTCTCTACTACTGGAAGCCTTGCATTTGATGTTGTTGCACATTAAAAGCTCTATAATCAGAAGTTTTTAGAACTAAATCAGTAAAGCTCAACTCTCATTATTTTTATTTTGCAAGTAAGGAAAGCATAGCCACAAATCATAGCCAATGGCAGTAAAGCAGGACAGTAAAATCGTATATCTTCAAGCATGTCTGGCCTGTTTCTATATATTATCATTTATAGATCTCTATTAAACATTTATTCAACCTATAGTTGATAATGGTTGAATGGCCAAATTATCTTATATACGAAGTAATGCAAGTGCTAAGCTATATGACTTGACTGAAGCTATTTTGTTGAAACGCTGGTCCTAGTGTAGCAATGCGAAAGAAGTCACTGCACAACTGGAAGAAAAGTGCACAGAAAATGTGCACTGGAAGAATCTGTCCAGGATCTAAATCATCTGTTTGTTATTCTTCTGGCTTTAGTCTTGACTGTTAGTAGAGGCCATAATAGATGATCCATTTCCAATTACACAATCTGTCAGAAATCTCTTCTGCAAGAGGGCTGCACCATGAAGAAAAATGAATAGTGTAGCTGACATCCGTGCTATAACAATTCCATATTTATATATTTCTGTATTACATGTACACAACTAGGGGAACAGAGTATTTCAATGCCATTTATGAAAAGATAAATTTCCATTTCATTCATGTTTACTGAATGTTCTCGAGCACATGCAGGTCACAGTCTCTCTCAGATATTATATTTAGCTAAGTCGAAAAGAGAACACATTCAAAATATAAACTTTTCCAGCATTTTTTATTATACCTCTGCCAGCTTTCTTGGATTGTTTAATATTTTATAGCAATTATATATACATATTATAGTTCTTATAAAACACAAATAAATTTTACTATTTATATAATAAAATTGATATGTTTTTATGAATTAGAAATGGAAGAAATTACCTCTGTAATTTAATTTGACTGTTTTATATTAGAAACTTGTTATATAACTAGAAGTTAAATATAAAGTTTTATAATATTGAAATGGCTTTTTTATTACGTTTAATCGGCTCTTCTCAAGTAATGTAATCAGTTGCTTTATTTCATATTTGTCAGCATCTTGTTCTACGAGTCATAAATAGATGATAATATTTCCGTTTCCCATTATGCTTGTTATTAAGAATGACGTGTATCCTTGGAAACAAGGAAAGGTTGTTGTTTTGATGACTATTACTGCCTTTAGGTTAAACTCACTTCTTGAAAGTACACCTTAATAAACAAACCTTAAACTATTGTTACAGCCTAAAAGTAATAGTTAACGAAGTGTCTGATCTATGATGATTTTTAAACGACTCGGAATTTGATGGGGAACACGTAGAGTACTGATTACGGAAAAACGAATAATCATTAACATCTCAACCTGCAGCTAAAGATCAGCCTGATCCTCCAGAGAAATGATTATTATTTCTGTAACATTTGAATTGTTTAATTTAGTCTATTTAACTCAGGTCTGTGGCCTAGACACATCTCAGGTTTCTGTATGAATGAATACTTTGGAAACAAAAAGTTAAAATATTTTTAAGCTTAAATGTTTATATTTTTCCAATTTGGTGTGAACTATAATATATTGCAATGTATATAATCACTTTTGGAATTAATTTTGAGTAAAAACAAAAAAACGATGTAGCTATGTTAATTTAGTATATTCATCCACACGCAAAAAAATGGCACGCAACGCTTTATGCCTATGTACAGACAATAGAGCAAAATTTGCATGAGTGAGATGAAATTACAAATTAACTTTTGCAGTCGCTTAAAGCAAAGCATGATATAAGCCTTCCATACTATTTCAGATAAAATCGAAGATCTGTGGACTGGTGCGCAGTGAATGATCGAGCGAATCTATGTATAGCGCCACCTGCTGTGTCTGATCCTAATTTTAATATGTTTTAAAGTATTTTTAAACGCATTCTCATAGTAATCTGCACGGAATTTTATATATAATTTAATATCAATTGTAAAAGATCACAAAAATAGAGATTTGTCTCTTCGCATGTGTATGTGCTTTGAGTTTCCGTGTTTATCTTTCAGATGTTAATCGCTTTTATTAGTGTGAGGTTTAATATTCCAGATTCATTTTACTCTTCGGCTTATTAAGTTGTCAGAAATATTTAGAACGCGCCAGGAAGTTGCAGAATCAAAGATTATCAAAAAACTTAAATCGCATAAGTATTCTTAAGGTCTTGCTATGATTTACCGTTTCCGACAAAGAACACGTGTGTTTTTTTCCGACAATGATGCAGTAAATTACTGGATAAAAAAAATCCGTACTGTTAACGGTGTGTACAGTATATGGCACTTCTCATGTTTATAAAATAAACTTATGCATTTATTTAGTTCGTTGAATTTGTTTACACATTACGTCGTCACGAGATTATTTAGCCGTTGTCGATTTGAATAAGGTTTTATCACGATTCGTTCTGCGACGTACTTATGTACCTTAATGTTATTGTTAAAATTGTGGATAGTACGTTAATTATTTAATATTGATTAATGTATTCCAATGTAAATATACTTGCCAATTGTTACGTAAGTTTTTCTCAATAAAATCTTTTTTTTTATATTCGAAAATACACATCTTTTGTTTAAAAAGTAATAAATTCTGTAATAATTTAGTGTGACATTAATAGTTCTTGTTTTTAGGCTTGCAGGTATAACTTTTGTAAGCCCGGTTCTTTAAGGTAATGAATCGAATGTTGCACACTTGAAAACTGTTTCTACAATTAATTCATGTGTTCCCATGTATAGTACATTTTTTGTCTACTTACCATTTAGTTTACCTGGCGTGTACTTCAAAAAGCAGAACAATTGCCGGACCGCGGATATTTTTAAATATTTGCTTGGTTAAATGTGTGTGCTTTTAGAAACAGAGCCTCGCGTTTAATGTGGAAACCTCTACTGCCACCCAGTTGTTGAATTGATGATGGCACATTATAACAGATACTGTACTTTATCGGTATATATACCCAGCGTTTGCTATGTTTAAATTGTTTAAATTATGTTATTTATTATTATTGGTTTTTTCGTCATATGCATTCACATAGCCTGTTATGTTATAGGTACTTTTTAGTTCGAAAAAGAAAGTCATATTGTTTAAAATAGAAAGTGCATGCGCTGCGTATGTTTACGTCCGAAATATCATATTTCAGCTTAACTAGACAATACACTATTAACAATTCAAGTTTAAAATGAACGTTACATTACGTGTGATATTCATTGTTGCCATGAACATGCATAGATTTAACACCATGTAGTGATTTTGAATGTGTGGTATTTATAAGGGGCCTTGTAATTTTAATGATACGGTTGAACAAAATATACGCACATTTATGCATTGTGAAATCAAATACAATTCGTATTATTAAAATAACCAAAATTTCAGTTTTTGAAGTGGTCTATAATTAGAGAATTATTTTGACTAGTTTTAAAGAATATTTTTAAATTACCAGAAATACCGTTTATATTATCTATACAGTGGCATCGTAACTTCAAACGCTTCATAGTTAAATGTAATTTCAAAAGCTTGTACAATTATCATGCTTAAATACTGAATTGACAAAATGTATGAAATATACATTCCTTTCAATATAGTTTCAGCAGTTTCAATTTCATCTTAATATTGAAATAAAATATTAACTCTCAATTAAAATCTTATTGGACAGTATAGAGCAGAGATAAAATAATAGTACCAATGAAATGAAATATAATTATTCTTATAGTTAAATAATGAGTGATTTACTCCTGTTGCTATATAAAAGTTTATTAATTCATTATCTACTGATTTAACAAACATTTGAAATATATAGTTAAGTGATTTTGCATAGTATCTCATCCTTTCAAGATATCTTGAGTGAAAAGATATTTAATTTTATGAATATGAATTTATCTAAATTTGATATTTTTTCCATTGCCTCAGTTTTAATATTGACACAAAATTCAGTTTTTCAGTTTCTATAAATCATAATGTTATTTGCAATTTGTCTGTTTTTTTACTGTTACTGGCCTGTATTTTGTGTTGAAATGTACAAAATTTTCTAGGTGATGAAGTTTTAATTGCTGGTTTTATTTATCATTGTATTATTCATTATAATCTAAACATTTCATGTTTATTTTTAAAATTCTGTGTTATGAACTGTAGTTTTATCTATAGCTCTGTCCTTTATTTGAAGAAATGACATACGCTTCCTGTCCAGCTTCCTCAGCTTATTTGTGCTGCTGGTCATTGTAATACATAACAAGTAACTGTCATTATAGTGCTGCACTGGTACCCATTTGTGACTTCGGGCAGCTCTGTGTTCCTGTGTATGGGATTCAGCGCGGCCCATTTTCTCCACAGTGAGCTGGTTTTGTACTTGGCTACTTTTCACTCATTTGTAGCATGTGTGACTTTCACCCTCTCTGATGAAAGTGATCGGAGGTTAAAGTAGTTCACTTTTAATTGATCGACTGACTGTGTCTCAAGTGTCAGGTTTCAGAAAATAGCTAAATTCAAGTGGGTCAGTTACAGTATCAGACAGGTATATTTCTTAGGTGCAAAGTGCTTCGCAAATTCAAAAGTATTGATTTAGATTTTTTTCTGTGGTAGTTTGACATTTTAAAAGTTTATGTTTGAGGTGTTGACTTAGTTTGAATTGCTATCCATATGTATTTTATATGCATTTGTTATATGTAATTTAACTTTTGGATTGTTCCATTCAATGTTTTTTAATCATTGTTTATAGTACTTTGTATTGGTGTAATTGGTTTTATTAAATAATCTGAACACCTGTAAACAATTTATAGCATGCAGAAATATTACTCATTTATTTAAATGTTAAATGTAATTTGCCCTTTGATAAATTTAGATTTTTTTTCTTTTAGTAATTAAAATTAATACCCGTTCTCGGAAATTGCTATATATTGATAATTCTTAAATATATCTTTTAATTAATTGTACATGTTGCTTTTCTGCAGAGTTTCAGTACAAATGTTACTGTTGTGGTAGCACAGCATCCACTAAAAGTCTTTTTTGAAATTGTAAAATGGTTTTTAAACTATTTCATAGGATAATCAAGTTATAAGATAAAATCGGACGGCGAAAAGGTGATCAGGCAGGATTACAGGGACAGGGAATCGCTAAGAAGCAAGATGCTAAATTATTGATTTTATGGCAGCAGCATGTTTGATATTCTCCAAAAAGATGCTAAGGAAATAGCGCATATAATGTCTTCTACCTCGTGTCTGCATTGGAATTAAATAATAAGTAAAAATGTGAAAATGTGAAAACTGAGTAGGACACACATATTCTGGTTGTTAGCATTTATTTCACTTAATTTTATTCTTTAATTTCAACACACCAAGGAATGGAGATGTTTCATTATAAGATCAGTGGTTCTTCACTGGGGAAATGGAGGAAGGTCTATTTTTGAAGATATCGTACCTTATGAGGTTAGAATCGTGTGTATTTTGTATTTCTATTGAACATAACTTATTATAGAATTGGAATCGTAAAAATATTCAGATTTTCTAAACTGAATCAGGGAATTTGTATTCCAGAAAAAAGTAATCTTTATTCATTGTACTGTAGGTAATTTTGAGTTCATGCATTTTTTAGCATTTGTGCCTTGATGGAAAATTTGACTATCAAAAATAGACTTCTGGATTATTTATACACTTTTCTTCGTTTCAGGAGTTAACACATTTCTTAGTGACTAGCACTATGAAATTGTTTTGCTATGGATATTATTACTTTTGTATGTTATATATATATATAGAGAGAGAGAGAGAGAAAGAGAAGTAAAGTATAATCGTGTAATTACCATTTTAAAGTTGACAGCTGACAGATTATGAATTTTATTTATTAAAGGACTATTTTACAGATCTTTACAGTGAGGAACACTGAAATACTGCCAAATAGACACATAAAGTGATAAGTGAATTTTAATGCCACTCTGCTAATCCTATGCCATCTCTCATATTTCCACCTGAGAAACAGCAATTTTGCATTAATTAACTGTAAATGATGGAAAGGTCAGCATCTGTGTTTTTTGGTGCAGGACCATTTGAGATAGGGTCAGTGAAGACAAAACATCTTTGCGCTTTAGGGGGGCCAGCAGGCAGATACGAAATCTCTTTTGTTCTTGGTCTGTACTGTTTGTCTGTCTGCGGCGAATGAAACTTTCACTTTATTGCTAACCCTTTTCTCACAGACCTATTAATTAAAATTTATTTTTCTTTCCCGGTATTAAAAAATAACTGTAATATATCTGTATTTCCTGGGTTTGTCCGGCGCATCGAGGATTTCCTTAAAGTGGAAAATAAAACAAACAGGAGAAATGGCCCCTTTCAGCGTTGCTCTCCTCTAAGTGCACCATTGTGGGCAGCCTAAGCAGCATCTGCTCATATGAGTCCTGCAGTATTGTGCTTTTATCTTTCTGAGGTTTCCCCTGCAAAGCGTGAGAGCTCACCAAATGTGGCACATTTAACACTTGGACAGACATTATAACAGCCTCTACCTTTGGGTATCTAAGTTACAAATGCCAAGACAAGGCTCATAGCCCAGCACCACTTGTTTCTGCACTGTTGTTCTTTGCACGTCCACTGAAACAGGCAAGCAGAGTGAGACGGTTTTTTCTTCTTTTTAATCTGAAGCTGATCGCTGAAGCGGGGAGCATGCGCAGAATCTACTTCGTTTGTTTATTACGTTCTCCCCGATGCGCGGAAGATTATGGGTCACTCTTAAATCATCTTCTTGGAGAAACAAGCAGGCACGTGAAGGGCAGCAAAAATAAATCCTGGTGACAGTTGCACATACATACGTGCACACTTCCTCTCTGTTTGCTTTCATTGTCCTTCTGGTGGCTGTGAGGACCCTTGATAAAAGAAGAGAGGAGCCGGTAGAGGTGTCCCAAGTCCTGTCACTTGTCATCTGTGATATGCGATGCCTTGATGTGGAAGATGGGAAGGGGGGAGGAGGTTGTGTTTAAGAAGAGGACTGAGTGACGGCGGAAATGTCTGAGGTTGGACTCGTGAAGATTTTTTGATTTAAGGATCCTTTGATTTAAGGATCCTCTGTTCGGAAGCAGACTCAAAGGAATTACAGAACTGTAGGAAGTAATGATGACTGCCATCAGTTAAACCATTATTGCAATGACAGTAGTTTAAAGAATGATGTATACCATGGACATTTTTGACACGGCACTGTATGCTGTGCATGTTATCATTTTATGTTAAATATTGTGGTATAGTAAAACAGATAGATTATGTGGTGCAAAAATATCTTCACCATTGGACAGTCACCTAACACAAAGAAAATTGAATTAATTTAGCTTGAGTCAGAAAGAAATGGGTGTCATTACAAGGACAGAAAAACAGTGTTATAAAGAAATCATTTTCATAGTTGGGTTCCATTGAACAATGTTACTGATGGATATGGTCTTTTCAGCTTATACTGGTGATGTAAAGTGGGACATAATTCTGCAGCTTTCCTTCTTTATGACAATCTCCTATGTGTAGCAACTGACCCTTTTGTGTGGCTCTTGCCTAATTCATTCTCTGTAATGTTAATGTAATTCAGGAGTCTAATGATAAACTTGTATTTTAGTGCAAATGGCAAAGATTACTGGCAGGATGAGAAGTTCACAATGGTCAGATGTTACGTCTTCTGGGGTCAGAATCCCCACACGTCATCTGATCCATTATAAAGCTCTTCACACACAGTACTGTAACAAATTCAATACTGGTAAAGTTCTCAAAGCACGTCAGTCTCTCCTTATTCGGGGAGGTGTATGCAGATTCTGTGGAAAAAACAGAGTGTCATGTCAGGGGGTCTGACATGACAGGACAGCCTGCAGTCTCATGTATATGTGTGAACTTGTGCAGCTAGTATGTAACAATTACCCACAAGTAACTCATGTCAATGTGCATAATAATTTTTGCAGCGTTTCAATTCACTAGTTTTAGTCTCCTTTATTTGAAGCCTTCTAGCAATCTCAGAGAAAATAGCTGATTTTTTAATTTCTTTTTTACAACGGGCCAATTTTTATCATCCCCCCGCAACAGATGCTGTACTATTACAGTAAAAATAACCGAATTAACAAAAAATGTCAGTCACTGCTGAGAAAAGTACCGTGTGGTGTTTATGTTCCTCTTAGGCTTGTGCATAAGAGCCAGATACTGTGTGTCACAAGTTTCATCCCATTCAAAATCCTAAGCCATTGACGTCGAGTTGATTTAAAAATGTACTAAATTAAATCAGTGTTGTAAAGGTACAGATTTTTGATTGTCTGCAAGCCAAAAATGAAGCTACTTTCACAATTGTTTTTATGCATTCCTTCTTCCTAAATTTATTGTCTTGATCGGTCTTTCCCATATTGGGTAGTGTCCATAGGCCAAAGAAGTCCTTTTACACTCTATGCAAGGTTTTTCCAAGAATAGTTTATTTAGATGATAAGAGCTTCGTGTCATTTCCGCTCTGCAGCACCAAGCCATCCTTTCAGTGTGTCCTACTATTAGAGAATTATTGTATTTGCAGTAAAACATTTGAATGGGTGCTGTAAATCTGAGAGGGAGAGATTTAGGGAGCTGTAGTTACTGTTTAGGGCTGTCCGAAGGGAGTCTTTTCTTTGCCTGCCTCACAATGACGTACCGTAAATTCCTCTCCAGACCTCAGATCAAAGGCAGTGTTTCTGCAAGAGCCAAGCTACGGACTGACTCACCTAACCTTTCCCCACTTACAAAGGCGGCCATGGCATACGGTCTCACCCATAGGCCAGCCGACGGAGCCCCTGTGCTTTGCTTTCCAGCTCTTAAACAAAAATAGACACAGTAAACAAACCTAACAATTTGGCACTTTTTAAAGTCAGCAGATTAAAAAGACACATATTACAGGTTTACTGTTTGCACAAGGTTAAGAAAATATATATATATATAGACCTAGAAAAAAGTTTTAAATTACTGGCATTGCTCGACAGACATCGCATATGAAAAAGCAGTTGAGGACAATATATTGATTATCAGATGAAAGTCACCAGTTTATAGATGCACAAGTGCTTAATGCTGGACATAACAGCTCACATAAAGCAGGTTCATGTTCTTTTCTCTAGCTTTATGTTGACCCTGTGGGTCTCTGAACTGATTTATGGCAGCCATCTTAGTGTGAGGATGTGACATCACTGCCTTTTCCCCCCCAAGTAAAATTGTACATTTGACTTTTCAAAGCACTTTATAATTGTGGCTTCTACTTTGTATTTCCACCTCTTTATTTTTGCGATATGATGAAGCTCTGGAGGACTTTGTCTTCATAGTTTTTATTTTGTGATGCGTGACTGCAACCAGCTATGAAGCACTATGGAGTCACAATGGCTATGAACATCCACTAAATGGGCGAAGAGTTTATTTCATTAACTGAAACAATTCTGCAAATTTGTAATGGGAAAAGAATGTAACTGAGGGGAAAGTGGATCCAAGAAGCCGTCCATTCTTTGGCAGAGTTTGTGGATGGAATGTAGCGTTGCCTTTAATCACTTCGATAATTGTGTGGCTCGATTGGAAGGTCATCCAATGAATTGTGACTATTTAGAAAAATTAGCTTGGTCGCTACATGCTATCCTTTTCTCTCTTATTCCCTCTCTCAGGGTTTACTTCTGATGGCTTGTTTGAGCTACCGACAGTAGCCCCGTAATGAGGAAAAATGTAGTCAATTTAACCAAGACTGTGTGCAAAGTGAAAGGGGGGGGGGGGGGGGGGGGAGGGGGGGCAAGCAAATTTTTTTTTTTTAAGGAAGGGCAGCAGCATCCCCTAT